>OMNR01098259.1:0-48509 GCA_900303205.1 Mora moro
GAAGTAACAAAAAAATAATTGATAAAAATGGAGGTGATGAAAACGCATGTGTATTGAAAAATGAAGTGGTAAAAATGGATGTGAATTGAAAAAAGGAGTGATAAATGATCAAGTGATATGATGAAAACAGTGGTGATATGATGAAAACAGTGGTGATATGATGAAAACAGAGCCATGTTTCATCATTTTCCCAGTCGTACATTAATCACAACATAAAATTGCCATTTATCATTTAAAGCCCAAAAATGTGAATCAAAAAACCACAAAAAGGCCCACTGACTAACTGATGGAGTTTTGGGCTCTCAACTTGTCTTGCCTGCAGGGCTGCTCTGTGGAGTCACTTCATAACTGCAGGCATTCTCAGCTGTTTTCTACTACACTACGCCTCTATGTGACAACAGTAGGTGATGAATGATGAATTCAAATAAAGTATCAATCAAGTTTATCAAATCACTTGATAATTTATCACACAATTTTTCACTTCACATCCATTTTCAATTCACATGCATTTTCAATTCACATGCATTTTCATCACTTGCATTTTTTTCCATTTTTTCGTATGTGCCGGGGCCACTCCAATCAGGGTGACCTTTAGGGTACACTAGGCTGTAGACATCAGCTATCAAATATTGCTAAGTTATAACTGGCCAGATAGTTGGAGTTGTGTTACTACTGTTATGTTATAACTGGACAGTTAGAGTTGTGTTATTATTGCTATGTTATAACTGGACAGTTAGTTGGAGTTGTGTTCCTATTGCTATGTTATAACTGGACAGTTAGTTGGCGTTGTGATACTATTGCTAAGTAATAACTAGACAGTTAGTTGGAGTTGTGTTACTATTGCTATGTTATAAGTGGACTGTATGGAATGTGCGCAGGAGGGAGAAGATGAACCACCTCGGTGCGTTCCATCCTCTTCTGCAGGTCAGCCACTAGCCTAGCCATGTCTTCATCAGACTCTCTGTCTCCTCGCTCCATTTCCTGGTGCACACAAACACAGCCACACCATGTTGAAGCATATATACAACCAGTTCACACCCAGAGCACCTGTGCTGACCATCAATGCAGATCAGCTGGTTCAACTTACTTATTCATACTATATACTTAATATGTTGTAAAGTATGTAAAGCATGTTAATACTGTATACTTTAGATTTATTTTATTTATTTATATATATATATATTATATATATTATTCTTACTGGTCTTCCACTTTCCTCAGCCTTCTCCTTCTTGAGCTGCTCAATGGCTTGGAGCAGTCCCCTGTAGTCGGTGATGCCGTACATACGAGCGTATTTCTCATACTCTTTAGGGTCTACATTCCTCAACAACTCAACAATATCGATGTCCTTCTCCTCCTGTGGGCTCTTCTGTTTTGAGGGAGTCCTAGAGATGCAAACAAAGGTGTTTTATGAAGGTTTCCCAGGACACTGAGACATTGACGGTTAGGACAAATGATCCATACTGGGCATCAGAGGCTCAAGAGGCTAAGTGGGAGGATTGCTGGTTCAGTCCTAGAGAAAGACTGTGCACTGCTGTTGATCAGCATTTGTGTGTGAATGTGTGTATGAATCAATGTACACCTAGAGGCTAGAACAGTGCAATTTATTTAGAGGCTAGAACAGTGCAGTTTACTCATCAAACAACATCTAATATCCCAAATAGACCACAAACTTACTTCTTCAGTTTGGCTCTGAGGTCTCCATCTAATCCTGTTGTCTCCTTCTTCTCATCCACATGCATGTCTGTACTGCATTCAATCTCTCCATGCTTGTTGGAGGCAACACATCTGTACTGGCCAGAGTCAGACTTGGTCACTTCTTTGATCTCCAGCTTGGCCTCCTGCCCTTTGTGTTCCACAGAGATACGACCACCAGGGGTGATCTGCCTCCACTTCCCCTTCATCCATTTCACATTGGGAATGGGATCACCTCCGACCTTGGCAATGAAGGTAGCAGTGCCCTCTGCAAAAAAACATGTGTTTAAATAGAGACAGAGTGCAACGCGCCATACGCTGAAAACCATGCCCACCGGAGGGGAAAACAATCACAATCACAATATGCAAAGGGATGAAACACTAACAAATGCTTTTAGATAGATAAAAACATAAGACGTAAGCACGTCAAAGGATTATTTTAGCACCCTATGTCTATCAAAGAGGAAAATGTATATTGACAAACTCAATATTGTCGGTCTATCTCTGTGTCCCTTCTCCTTACCTTGTACTTCTTGGAGAAATTATCCCACTGAATGGTAAGTGAAATACTTTGATATTTATAGCTATTTGATCAAATAACCAAGTAAGATCATTATTTAATCTAACAAATATCAAAACCAGGCCTTGCATAGCTTAGTTAGCTTCAACCTCTACAGTTTGTCTGGCCAAATTAGCCACAGTTTTCCCTTTCTTCCTGCTGATGCTTCACGTCATATTGTCTGTATGCACTTTGGTCGTCTTAAAGGCTCAGTTTTTCGATTCGGCAGCTTATTAAAAACTTAGTTCTGGGTTCTACCCTGTTGGTTGTGCATCCCACCACACAGCAGCTTTTAGGCATTTTCTGTTGTTTGCTGGCAGACCAAAACGACAAGGAGGCACCTTCACGCAATACAAAGTAAATTGAGACAATGTTTTCCCCTCCGGCGTGGGCAGGACCTATTTGCGTTCTGTCTCTATAGGGACTTTGGTTCATGAGGTTTATTGAGGTTTATTTGTATGGAATTGCATTACTAGAACAGTCTCAAAGGGCTTCACAGGATTGAATACCACCCCAAACCCGAACCCCTCCAAAGGGAGTTTACTCTACAGCTATATATGCTTACTCTCAGTGACATGGATGGCCTTGGGCTCCTCGATGAAGAACAGGCTGTCCAGTTTCTTAGCTGGAGATGCAGTAGGCGCCTCTGCAGGAGCAGGCTTGGCACCTGTTCTCTCTGCAACACACCAATGTCATACATTCACAACATGACAACATCAAGTAGTCACACAACCAAAAGTTTACACAACCAAAACCCCAATGTGTGCTTGATTTAGTCTAACCTTTCACAGTGACTTTGGACTTGCAGAATTCACTGCCAGCGTTGTTGCTGGCCTTGCAGAGGTAGTCCCCAGCATGGGCCTTGGACACCTTGCTGATCTCCAGGCTCGCTGTCCCGTCCCCAAAATTGACTTTAGTGTCAGCAGAGGAGGTGAGCTCCTTCCTGTCCTTCATCCACTGGATGGTCAGAGGAGGAGACCCACGGACGTGGCAGGTAAGGCTCAGCTTGTCGCCCTCATCCACCATCACCGCTTTGAGAGGGACATCGAATACAGGTGGCTTCTTGGCCTCTGTAGCAGAGAAGAATATATTTGGCAGTTATAAAGTCTACTTCATACATATTGAAATAAATATGTCTGATATTTAATTTACAAAGAAAGGGAATAGAATAACTAGACGTAGTAGACGATCTCATAAGTAGACATACCAGTAACACCCAGTGAGATGCCACAGCTGGCCTTGCCTGCCTCGTTGGACGCTTGGCAGGAGTACTTCCCACTGTCGGACACCAGGCTGTTCTTGATGCACAGCACGGCTACGTTGCTCTTAAAACTGATATCGTATTTCTCAGAGCTGTGGATCTCCATGTCCCCCTTGTACCAGCTAACAGCCATGGGCTGAGAGCCAGCCACACGGCCCTCGATCTTCACCAGCTTACCCTCCGTGTCCTCAATGCTTTCAGATGGTTTTTTAGTGAATGTTGGAGGGTTTTGGCGCTCTGAAAGTGAAAAGAAACAAGTGAGTATATTATTAACTATTAAGTATTAACTACTACTCTACTAAGTGGGTATTTGGATCCTCACACAAAGAGCGCCCCAAAAGGCTGGAGCAAAGCAACATCATGGCCAGCAAACAAGAGAGGGTCCAAGCACCCAGAAGACATGAACGTCATGTCAAATACCTTTCACAGTGATATCTGAGCTGCAAGAGTCCTTCCCCATGTCATTAGTGGCATGGCAGAAGTATTTCCCAGTGTCCCCTTTATCTGCTTTCAGAATGGTCAGATGGGGGTTGTTCTCCACACAAGTCATCTTATAGTTGCCCCCTGAGCGGATGTCCTTGTGGTCCTTTGACCATGTGACCTTAATGGGGGTGGAGCCTGTCATGTGACACTCAAGCTCAACACTGTCACCAACCGTCACTTCCTGTGGTGACAGCTTC
Organism: Mora moro; assembly: GCA_900303205.1. NCBI lineage: Eukaryota > Metazoa > Chordata > Actinopteri > Gadiformes > Moridae > Mora > Mora moro. The sequence continues at coordinate 4,196 of OMNR01098259.1, forward strand.
CTGTCAAAGACAGGTGCGTATCTTGGTTCTGCAGGGTTCACATTAGGGGGAACAGGAAACAGCAATGACATATATTGAACAGTCAGCCAGCTAAAGCATATGTCTGTAACAACACTTGGACATCCATGCTGTTAAATAGATAATAGTGCCCTGAGAAGTAGTACAACACTGATGTATATTTTATGAACGGCCAGTGAGGTTCTACAGGGACAGACCTTGCAGTGTAAGCTTGGCTCTACAGGAGGCGCTACCGACGCTGTTGGTGGCGACACAACTGTACTCTCCAGAGTGCCTCATCTCCCCAAGGCTTATCTCCAGCACGGCTGTGTTGTCATCGTACAACATGGAGAACTCATCTCCCTTCAGAGGCTCTCCGTCCCTCAGCCAAGACACCTCGATGGGCGAGGAGCCGGCCACACGACACTCAAACCTCACTACCTGGCCCTCAGTCTGCTGCAGACTGGTGATCTTCTTAGGGAAGGACGGTGGCGTCTTAGCCTCTGTAATAAAAGGACACCAGGGGGGATTCAGAACTAGAACTGAGGCTAAACACTCACTAAAGAACGTTCTAGAAATAGTTTTTAAATTTAAATCCCAAACCCAAATTTCACTAAACAATAATGTCAGTTAAAAACAGCGGTTTGACTACAAGCCGGGGGCCTAAATTGATTGAAAAAGTCTGCTAGATAAGATAAAGCTTGTATACAGAAAGATGTTCACCTTGGACACTGAGTCTGCACGTAGAGGAAGCAGAGCCTATACGGTTCTCTGCCTTGCAGGTGTACTCCCCGACATCCGACTTGCCAGCTTTGCTAAGCTTCAGGCAGGCCACACCTTTAGAGTACTCCAACTTACAAGTGGGGCTGGACCTCACTTTGCCATCAGCCTTGAACCAGGACACTTTGATCTCAGGTGTTCCTGCTAGCTGGCATTTCAGACACACTGCATCTCCTGCAGTCACCTCCATAGGCTCCAAGGCCTCAACGAAATAGGGGGATTCTACAGAATCAGATATACCAGGTAAAAGAGCCATAGAGAAAAGCAGGCTAGCTAGACAAACAGAGAATGAAGCAAAACTAGACCATTCATTTAGATGGAACAGAACAGATAAAAAACACAACTAAACACACTTGATTTAGCTCAGACTAAACAGAGGGGTGGACTGACCTAGAATAGTCACTGTTGCCTCGCAGGTATCCGTTCCAGCATCATTGGACACTTGACACGAGAACTTCCCGGCAGCCTCTTTCTCCTCAGTGCTCAGACACTCCAAGATACAGGAGCTCTCTGTGGTGGTGATGTTGTACTTATAAGAGGCAAATATCTGCTGGTCGTCTTTGTACCAATTCACTGTGATCATTGGGCTCCCGGTGTACGTGCACTCTAGCATCAGAGGTTTGCCCTTCTCTACCGTGACGTCCTTCAGCTTCTTTGAGAAGCAAGCAGGTTCTGAGTGATAATCAAACACAGAGAGAGGAAAGGTGGGTTGCATTTTAATGGATTATTAATGGGAACCATAACACCCTTCATAACCAATCGTTTCAAGGTTAAATTAAGGGTCATATGAGACTAACCTTTGACAGTCAGATTAACTGGGCAACTGTCCTTTCCTGCATCATTGATGATCTGGCACGTATATTCACCAGCATGAGACTTATTGACATTGTAAAGCTCCATGCGAGCCTGGTTATCCTTTAGGGAAATCTCACAGTCTCGCCCAGACATCATCTCCTTGGTTCCTCGGAACCACTTCAGTCTTAGTGGGGCACTGCCTTTCACAATGGCTGAGAAGGTCACACTAGTGCCTGGCATAGCCTCGGCAGGCTGTGGTTGCACCACAAAGGTTGGTGGTTCTGGATACAAACAGAAATCACACTTTCAACATGGTGGAAGATGATCACAAACCAGTCCCAATAACTCACCAAACATTAAATACTGGTGACCATATACCCATACAGCAAAGACATGCAGTGTCTATAGATACTAACCTTTCACAGTGAAAGACGCGCTGGTTTCAGCCGATCCAGCCTTGTTGACAGCTGTGCATTTATACACTCCAGAATCAGACAACTTAAGAGTGGGCACCTTCAATGTGCAGTTGTTGTCACTGAATGCGATCTCATAATTAGGACCTTTCTGTATCTCCTCTCCATCGTGGTACCAGGAGATTACGAATGGCGGGGAGCCAGACACTTTGCATTCCATGTCTCCGGAATTTCCAATAACTGCATTACAATCCTTTAATGTCCTTGAGAATGTGGGAGGAATGATCTTATCTGTGTAGGAGGGAAAGCAGTAGTGAAGCATGCATACAAATATAAAAATATTCACATAATCAAACAGCAGGAAGAAAGGGAACACCAACCTAGAACAGTGAGGTTTATTTTGCTCAGGTCTTTGCCGACCTCATTCTCAACCTCAAATGTGTATTCTCCAGTGTCTAGCCTTTCGGCGGAAAGGACTTTGAGGCTGGAGATCATCTTGGAGAACGAGATTTTGTATTTCCTTCCAGAGGCCAGCTCTACACCGTCCTTGAACCACTTAGGAATGAGCTGTGGTGTTCCACACACTTTGACCTCTAAGGCGGCAATGTCACCTGCAGTAACACTCAGTGCATCAGGCTTATCCACTATCTTAGCTGGTTCTGAAATTCACAAGAGAAGAGCAGAGAGATTGTTTATAAAACCTGGAAGAAAAGAGGAACAAAGAACTGCAAGAGAAAAAGATAATTAGATAGTTACAAACCTAGAACAGTCAAGTTAGCAAAACATTCCACATTGCCAGCATCATTTGTCAGTTGGCAGGTGTATTTTCCTGCAGTGGTTGCATCAGCCTTAAAGACTCTAAGTGTGACCTGGTTGTTTTCAAAGGTGATTTTCCTGTTGTCACCATCCCTGAGAATGTGATCCTTGTCCTGAACCCAGGACACAGTAATGGGTTCAGAGCCTTTAACTGTGGCCACAAGGGTCACCTCCTCTCCCAATATAACTGTCATGTTTGACAGTCTCTTCACAAACGACGGCGGCTCTGAAGAGAGGAAAAACGCAGAGATGGAAAGTCAGCAGGGTGACAAAGTAATCCGCAAATCCAATATTTATGAGTTTGATTTGACACCATCGCATTTCTACTGACCTCTGAGTTTAACTGACGTCTGGCAGGTTTCACTTCCTACACTGTTCGACACTTTGCACTCGTATTCGCCAGCATCTGAAGGATCTAGTCCAATGATATGCAGAGTGGCTGAACTGCCCTCGCTCACCATCTTATACTTCCTGCTCTCCATGAGAGGCTTCCTGTCTTTGAACCAGGTGATTTGAAAGGGCGCTGAGCCGCTGATCTCACAGTACAGACTCACATCTTTGGCCTTCAGCCCTTCAACTGGCTGAGGTACTTTGATGAAAGAGGGAGGGTCTACAAAAACATCAAACAACTGTTAAGAGGCATAAAGGACAAGGTAGCCAGACTGAAATTCTTGACCAATGTCTCCAAAAAAACTGCAATGAATTCTGTCCTATCTGAATGATACACTGGAGTCCAAACTGGAAAGCCAATGCATCAGACAGCAACAGCAGAAGACATCATATAATAGTCTGTATAGTCTGACTGAGTCGTCAGTCTCTGACCTTTAACAGTAATGGTGGTGCTGCAGCTCACACTGCCAGCATCATTCTGAGCTTCACAGGTGTAAACTCCATCATCATGGAAGCTGGCGGTGAGCAGTTTCAGGACTGCAACAGAGTCAACAAAGGACGTCCTATAGTTGCTCCCCTCCGTGACCTGACTGTCATTTTTGTACCAGGTCATTTTCAGAGGAGCTGTGCCACTGATCTTGCACTCCAGATGGAGTGGCTCACCCTGTTTCACAAACTTTGTGCCAGGGAGTTTCAGCACAAACTCAGGTGGTTCTGGAAGAGCCAAAATACAGACATGTTAGCTGCTGGACACATAAACACCATTAAACAGACATGGAAAGCGGTTTCACAACTAATGAAACAAACAAGGAAAGCCTGAAAGATATTTGTTAGTAGCGGCAGACAGCATGACTGCAGGACATATGGACATACAGTCCTGTATATACAGCAGACAGCATTATAGGACATATGAACATATATAAAGCAGACCACATTACAGACAAGACACTCAGAGCGTGAAAAGTGCTGAAGACAGAAGGCAGTGCAGGGAGAGTGGTGAAGATGTGACAGATAACAGTGGTATCAGTGGTAACATCTGGTGATGATAAGCCAAGCTAGAGCTGAGGAAGGAGGGCAAGCCAACCTTTGACTGTTAAGTCTGCACTGCAGCGGGCAGACCCAGCATCATTGCTGACTTGACAAGAGTAGACCCCGCTGTGGGACAGGGACACCGAGTAAAGATCTAAGAAGCAGGACTGTCCCTCCAGTCCTGTGAAACATGTGGGCCCGGTCATGAGCTCTGTGTCATCCTTCAACCATTTCACAGTGAAGGGAGCACTCCCTGTGAATGTGCCTTTGAAGCGCACATTACCATTGGGCAATGCAGCCTGAGACTCAGGCAGCACAGTAAAGCTGGGGGGTTCTGAAGAGAACAAGACGCATGGGGTTAAAGAGGTACTCACCTTAGCACACCACAACATGTGTCATGGAGTTCCATGACTGAATGTCCTCTAACCTTTCACTTTGAGGGTTCCAGTGCTTTCACAGCTTCCAGCTTTGTTGGTCAGTTTACAAGAGTAGGAGCCTGCATCAGACTTCTCTAGCTGTTCAATTTCTATGGACACAGAGTTGTCCTGCTGGATTAGCTTGTGTTTCACACCACTGGAAATTTTGCTCCCATCTTTCTGCCACTCCACAGAGATGGGAAGAGATCCAGAAATTTTGCAAGAGATTTGCACAAAGGAGCCCAAAATCTCCTGCAATTCTGACAGTGGTTTGATGAAGCTTGGTGGGATGACTTGCTCTGTTACCAGAAGAACAATGCCAACAGGGTTAGCAAAGTATTAAACACATCTTTGCATATTATAAACACATTTTTACAGATGGTATGATTATTTTGTTCGTGTGTGCACCAACCTAAAACGATCACTTTCACTTTACAGCTGCAGCTACTGATGTGGTTGACCACTTCAAAGAAATATTCTCCCTCGTCTTCCCTCTGGGCAGACTGAATCTTCAGGCTACTGACATTGTTGTCGAAGCTCAGTTTATGCTGCCTGATTGACTGCAGCTCTTTGCCATTTTTCATCCATTTGACTTTGAGCTGAGGAGAACCAGTTACTTTGCAGTCCAGACTGACTGGGTCTCCAACTGTCACCCTAATCACCTCAGGCTTCTCTGGGATCTGTGGGGGTTCTACAAGGCATACCAAACATCATCATCTCTCTACCTTCTGGCAAAATGACAAAAAAGGCAAACATTTATGAATGGGTTGTTATATATGCAAAGCTATACCTTGTACTGTTAGGATGGCAAAGCACCTGTCCTGCCCAGCCTCATTGGCCACCTGGCAGGTGTATTTTCCACTGTGACTGGCCTCACAGGTAGGTATCCTGAGAATGGCAACATTGTTCTCAAATGTCCTCTCTATCTTAGGATCTTCCATGATCCAACTCTCATCTTTTTGCCATTGTACAGAAAGGGTTGGGGAGCCCTTTATGGTGCACTGAAACTCTGCCATTGTGCCCAAGACGTTGACGGCGTTCTCAACCTTCTTGGTAAAGCTTGGTGGCTCTATCATTTAACAAGTGACAGATGCACAGATGTGGTCAGAAAGTACCTAAAATCTGTATCACAATTCAAATGTTCATGTGCTTGAAAATACCAACCTTTGATGTTGAGTGTAGTTTTACAGGTCGAGCATCCAACCTCGTTAGAAACAGTGCACTGGTACTCCCCTACATCTACAGCGTCACACTTCTGCACCTCCAGGGTCAGAGTACTGTTGACCTGGGAGATTGTGTGCTTCACACTGCTCTTTATCTCCTTTGTGTTTTTGAACCAAGTTACTTCAAACGGAGCTGTTCCTGCAACCCCACACTCAAAGCTGGCGATGGAGCCCTTCACTATGTCCGCCGGAGAAAGTTGTCTAACAAATATTGGAGGTTCTGAGATGAGAGATACAAGATATATTCAACTGTTAACTGTTTGAGTTGTAAAGACGTTAGCTTAAGTAAACACCTTCCGACCCTACTGACCTTTGACCTGGAGTTCCATACTACAGCTCTCACTGCCGGCCTCATTCCGGGCCTCGCAGTAGAACTGCCCGCTGTCTCGCACCTCGGCCCCACTGAGCTCCAGGGTGGCTACAGAGTTTATAAAGGACATCCTATATCTATCGCTGGGAACGATCTCCGAGCTGCCTCTGAACCAGAAAATATCTATCTCTGGAGTTCCGGTCACCTGGCATTCAAATACTTTATTTTGACCAGGACGAACCACAGACACACGTTCAGGGCTGCGAATGAATTTTGGGGGCTCTATGGACATAATGAAACAAAGGCTGTAAATATTGGCAGGGAGACACACTGAATGTAGAATTTAGAATAACTTGTGTAATTGTGTGTATGTGAATGTGTAACCTTTGACAAAGAGTGCTGCCTGGCATGAAGTGGAGCCGACATCATTCTGGATCTCACAGATATAGTCTCCAGAGTCTGAGGTCTTAGCAAAGAACAGCTCCAGCAAGGTGGAGGTGTTGTCTTTGACCACATAGCAGTCACAGCTGGATACAATCTCCTTCTTGTCTTTGAACCATTTAATGGTCAAAGGTGGGGTGCCGGAGATCAGGACATTAAACTTGAACTTTGAACCCGGTAAAACAGACATGGATTCTGGCTTTTCCAGAACACATGGTGGTTCTGTTGGTGGATAAAATATGACATTTCACTTATACAATTTAGAATTTATGTAAGTTAAATAGAATACTAGTTCCATTAAATGTGTTCTAACCTTTGACTAAAAGGATGCCAGAGCACTGGTCAGATCCAGCTTTGTTTCTAGCTATGCAGGTATAGCTGCCACTGTCTTTACTGTCAAGACGAGAGATTTCCAAGAAAGCCACATTTTCAAAGAATGTACATTTGTGCTTTTCATCAGTCTGGATCTCCTTCTCATCTTTGTACCACTGCAGAGCGATAGGCAGGGAGCCTGACACAAGACACTCTAGGTGGGCAAATGATCCTTTGATACTCTCCGTCTGCTTCAATTTTCTTGTGAAAGATGGTGGAAGTATTTGATCTGGCATCAACAGAAACATATAGTGAGAATATTATACTGCATAAGGCAACATTCAGTACTAATAATTAGAAAATAATTTCTATACTGCTAATAATGAACTGACCTAGAATAGTTAGTGAAGCGTCACAAGAACTGTGTCCAACATCATTTGACACCTCAAAGGTGTATTCACCACTATCATTCTTCTCTGTTTTCAGGATCTTCAGTATGGAGCTGGTGTCTGTGCTCTGAATCTTATACCTCTGTCCCAAAGCCAGCTCCTTTCCACCCTTCAGCCACGTGGCCTTGAGAGGTTTGGTGCCTGAGAACCTACATGCAAGAGTGGCTGGATCTCCCTGGGTTACACTGATGGACTTGGCCTCCTCTGTGATCTTAGCCGGTTCTAATAAAACAGTTTGTTATGAATGTTAAACAGGATAAAGTGGTGAAATACTAATATGTGAGCTAGCTAAGACACAAGAGACTTCAGAACCAACCTTTAACAGTCAGAACAGCAGAACACTTCTGGCTCCCTGCCTGGTTGTGAGCCAGGCAGGTGTACTTGCCAGCATGGCCAGTATGTACACTGGAAATGTGGAGAAGAGCAATCTTATCCTCATATGTAATTTGAATGTGTTCAGCCTCTTTGAGCTCATGGTCATCTTTAAGCCAAGACACGATCATGGGTTCAGACCCCTTCAGAGAACAGTCTAGAGACACCTCCTTGGACACCAGGCAGCTCATGTTCTCTAGCTTTTGAACAAACGATGGTGGTTCTACAAGGTTCATAAAAACAAGACATGAATTTCTTCCAATAGTGACTATTTAAAAATATTAATTTAAATGATATGGTTTTGATTTGCTACTGGCAAAAAATCTATAGATAGATGAAAGAAAGTGGTTTACCTTTAAGTGTTACTTGACATTCGCTGGAGGTGTTTCCCACCTCGTTCTCAACACGACACACATAGGAGCCTGTATCTGCTGCCTCTACTGACAGCACCTGCAGTGCAACCTGGTGGTGCTGCACTGTCACTTTGTGTCTCTTGTCATTCCTGAGCAGTTTGGCGTTTTTATAAAAGGATACAGTGAATGGAGCAGAGCCAGACAGCTGTCCCTCCAGAACTAGTTCAGAGCCTTTCACTATGTCTTTGGAGTCCAAACAACGCATAAACATTGGGGGCTCTAAAAGAAGATGGAAGCTTTGTGAGCAAACTCCACTACACAATGATAATACACTATATATACCCAATAAATCCATCTAAATTATTGGTAAAACTGAGCAGAGAAATGAAAATATAACCAACCTTTGACTGTTACGGTACAGCAGCAGCGGTCACTACCCGCCTCGCTGGACGCCACACAGACATAATCTCCACTATCCTCCACGCTACTGTCTACCACCTCCAGAGAGGCAACTGAGTCAGTCACAGCCATGGTGTATTTATGGTTACTGCTGATTTCTATCTCATCCTTGAACCATTTAAAAGAGATGACAGGGGTTCCTGTGGCCCTGCACTCAATCTTCACAGAGCTGCCACTGGTGACCATCTTAGTAGCCTCCAGCTTCTTCTCAAACTTGGGCGGTTCTGGGAGAAGAGGATTGTGTTCATGATGGAACAAGAGTGAACATTGATTTCAGTCAAAAATAAATGTTCATTATTTCTAAATGAAAGACCAGAGGAGTTCAACATGCAGCCAAAACTATTTACAAAACAAGCCACCTTTTACAAAGAGGATAGCAGTACAGTCCACCTTCCCAGCATCATTGGATACTTGACATGTGAACTTAGCAGAGTCGCTGAGTTTCACTGAGTGGAGATCCAAGGAGCTGGATGAGGCATCTTTCTTAATGAAATATGAGCCTCCAGTGGAAATTTCCTTTTCTTCTCTGAACCACTTGACAGCCAAAGGAGCCGTTCCAGTGAAGGCTGATTTCAAAGAAACATTGGAGCCTGGTATTACCTCCAGGTTATCTGGTTTCACTGTGAAAGCTGGGGGTTCTAGAAACCAAGACATGTATATTTTATGTTAGCATTAAATCGTTATAGGCATAAGACAAAAGATCAACATGAATGGAGAAAGTAAGCATTATCCATAACCTTTGACATAGAGAGTGCCACTTGTTTCTTTAAAGCCAGCAGCATTTGTAGCTCTGCATTTATAAACTCCTGAGTCAGCTTTCTGCAACTTCATTATTCTCAGGGTAGCAGCACTATCTTTGAACTCTGACAGGAACCTTCCCCCAGACTTAATCTCTGCATCATCCTTGAACCAAACGATGGTCATTGGTTGGGAACCAGACACTTTACAGTCCATGGAGACCTCTGCAGAGAGGCTACCATCAACCCTTTTTAGAGCCTTAGTAAAAGATGGAGGCATCGTCCGATCTGGTTGATGAAGAGAAAACATCGCAGCTAGTCAGGAGGTACAACAGTTACATTATTTCAAAGAATATTGTTATAGAAAGAGGTTTCATGTGAAAGAAATAGAACGTGAACAAATGATGTATAAGGTATTGCCACTCTGTAAATGAATAGTAAAAGAGGTAATAAAAGAAGTAAGCAGCTAACCTAGGACAGTAACAGAGCATGTGCACTGGTCCTTGCCCACTTTGTTGGACACCTCCATCCTGTATTCAGAAGTGTCGTCTTTTTCTGCTGCCAGAATCTTTAACATGGCAGTTTTCTCCTTCAGGGTGATTTTGTATTTACGACCACTCGTCATCTCCTTTCCATCTTTAAACCATTTCACCTTGAGGTCTGGGCTTCCAGTGATTGTACATTCCAAGGTTGCGGAATCTCCTGCAGTCACACTAATGGACTCTGCTGGTTCTAAGATTCTGGCAGGTTCTGAGGTAAGACAGTTCAATTAGTTGTAGGGACATAACTAGCTAAATATCCTAAATATTTCAATTTGTATATATCATCAGGGATTCATATTCTTATACTGACCTTGAACAGTCAAAGTAGCGTCACATTTCTGTTGCCCTGCCTCGTTCTCAGCTTGGCATGTATACTTTCCACCATGGCTGATTGTGACAGTTGATATTGTAAGGCTGGCAATATTGTTCTCAAACACCATGCTGATATTGGGATCATCATCTCTTAGGATCTCAGAGTCTTTCAGCCATTTAATAGTGATGGGAGCTGAGCCTTTTATGCTGCCTTGAAGTTTGACTGTGTTTTCCAACACTGCCGCAATGCTCTCAATTCTCTTTGAGAATGATGGTGGTTCTACACAAAATATGTCAAATATCATCATTGAAGTTTGACTTAACAACCAATGTGTGTCTTTCACTAAACCAAGAAGTACTAACCTTTTAGTTTAGCTAGTGCATTAGTGCTTATTTTACCCACATCATTGGAAGCAACACACTGGTAATCTCCGACATCTGCACTTTCAAATGTCTGAATCTCCAGCCGTGCCAGAGACTCCTGGGAAACCACCTTGTATCTTTGATCAGAGGTAATAGCTTTCTTGTTTTTGAACCAGGTGATTTCAAAAGGACCTGTTCCTGTAATCTCACACTCAAGGTGAGCTGGACTTCCTTTCACAGCCTCCACTGTCTGCAGCTCCTTCCTAATGGAGGGTGGTTCTGGGAGGTAAGAGGATATTAACATTACACACAGCAAGGCCTCCTGTTCTAACTCGTCTTATTCTATGTTGACTCCAGGACTTCAAATAGTTTGACAAACCTTTAACTGCTATCAGGGTGTTGCAGCTATCACTGCCAGCATCATTTGATACTTCACAGGTGTACGTCCCACTGTCTGTAACAAGAACATTCACCATCTCCAAAGTGGCTGCTCCATTCTTGAAAGAGATTTTATGTTTATCTCCATGGCTAAGCTCTCTGTCATTGCAGAACCAGTGGACACGGAGTTCTGGAGATCCTTTAATGGTGCACTGTAAGCGGGCAGCTATGCCCTGTTTCCAAGTTAACTTCGGCTCCATCTTCTTGACAAAGGCAGGGGGCTCTAGAAGTGTTCAGTTCATTTGTTTTATCATTGAAAAGACATAAACATGGTGTTACTACCAAGAAAGAAGATTACATGAGAGAAACACTAAAGAAAAGCAAGACATTGTGTTAGCATCAGCACGAGAGGGCTCAACAATACACCACCAGCGTGATGGAAGATGTCAAGATATTGCGCATCTGTTCATGAAAACACGGAAAGCACACCCTTAAGATCTTACCTTGTACTGTAACCTGAGCCTGGCAGGTCGAACTCCCTGCCTCATTTGTGGCTGTACAGACATATTTCCCAGAGTCCTTCAGTTTAGACTTGGGGATCTCAAGAACAGCCACTTTTTCCTCAAAGGACATTTTACATTCCATGGTCTGGTGGACCTTTCTGCCATCCCTGGTCCAGGTGACGGACACACCAGTGTCTTCATCCACCTGACAGTCCAGGTGCAGTGCCTCATCGACAGCTGCAGACACTGGCTCAAATGTCTTTACAAAGCTGGGCTTACTGACAACCCTGAGCTCTGTGGTGAAGGTAGCAGTGCCAACAGAGTTGGAGGCTTTACAGAGGTACACTCCCTGATGGGACAGCTCAAGACATGTGATCTGAAGGGAATACTTGTTCTTTTCACTTTTCATCAAATAGTTCCCCTCAGAAGAGATGGCTATGTTGTCCTTGTGCCAGACAACTTCCATGGGTGTAGTTCCAGTGACTGAGCACTGGAACAGGGCTTGTTTACCAACATATAATGTCATCGGTTCTGGTTTTGATACAAATACTGGCGGGTACATTTCTAAGGAGAGTAGGTAGAACATATAGAAAAACAGGATATAAATACGAACAATATGGACCAACTTCAATGTTCCAAACTTAAAAATAAACTTGGCAAATATGTGGATGTAAAATGGGTGATGTAAAGAACACAAATAAAACCAACTTCTTACCAACTTGGTTACACAAATACCACTCCGTACCTCATATAGAAACAGGATTTAAAGACCACACTGTGGTTCTCTTACCGGTGACGGTGAGGGTGGCGGAGCAGCTGTCGGAGCCGTGCTGGTTGGAGGCCTTGCAGCTGTATTCACCACTGTCAGCCTTGGTGGGGCTCTGGAGCTCCAAGGCGGAGCTGCTTTGACGACTGAGGATCCGGTATTTGTCGCTCTGCCTTATCTCCACACCGGACTTGTACCATTTGAAGGTAACGTTCGGAGCATCTTCAATCTCACATTCCAGCTTGGCGTGGTCGCCCACGTTGATCTCTAGAGAGCTTATCTTCTGCTTGAAGACTGGTGGTACTGAGGCACAGAACAAGATCAAATTAGTCATCACATCAATACATATATCACAGTTTAACAAAGCATGATAGAAGTAAGGCTCTGGAACAGGAATGGTGAAATGCACAGCGATGATGGGAGTCATTCCAGAAGGTGACTGTGGAAAAGAAAGATGATGACGGTGGAAAAGAAAAAGAATGGAAAGGAAAAATAGGAAGAACGACCCCATGCTGAATAAACATAGGTGGTGTGCTTTATGATGTAATGATGTTCTTAATGGTGTGCTGAATGATGTAATGATGTTCTTAATGGTGTGCTGAATGATGTAATGTGTTCTTAATGGTGTGCTGAATGATGTAATGGTGTTCTTAATGGTGTGCTGAATGATGTAATGGTGTTCTTAATGGTGTGCTGAATGATGTAATGGTGTTCTTAATGCACCAATGGAGTTCTGATGTATCTTAATATTTTAAAAGCACTAACATGGGGCTTGTGTTCTGGCCAGAACAAAAACAAACAAATTTGAAAGGATGGAGTCCTGTGAACATGCATGAACCAAGAGCTGGTGGAGAGAATGAGACGTTGTTGAGGTACCAAAGAGATCTTAAAGACATGCCGTAATGACTTTAATGGACCAGACTCATAGCCAGATGCTGAGCGACTACTGAACTCAGAAGATCGCCAGGCTATAGAGATCTGGTTTACAGGCCCATAACAAGATGTTTCCATGGTGAGTTAGTATAGTGACCTTCTGAAGAGTGAAATGAAAACCGTGATCCAACAAAGGTCAATAAAATGGAGCTTCCTAAAACAGTAATTTCTAAGGTAAAGATTATTACGTTGACGTGACTGGTGTGCATGGTTCTGTTAGTTGGTTGCATGTGGCGTGATGGATAGATCAGTTCTGATGGCCTGGGTTCAAACCTCTTGAGACCACAGTGAGTCTTGAAGATGTTGTTGTCTTGCCAGCTTCGTTCTCAGCCTCACAGATATATTCTCCTTGATGCTTCTCCTTGATAACTTTGTTGATAACCAGTGTGTATGTGTCATGTTCTTTAGAACACTTGAACTCTTTGCCAGATTTCACCAATTTACCATTGAAAAGCCAGTTAACCTTGGTGACATACTTTATGGTGGTGCTAAACGTTACCATACTGTCCTCATCAATAGACAGATCCTGCAGAGAGGTAACTATGGCAGGGTTGGACAATGTTAACTCCTGTTTAAAGGTCTCCTCCTGGCTCTCCCTCTGAACGGTAATGTCTACAGACTGCTCTGTGGGGCTGGGATGGGGAAGTCGGATGCTGCCCACATCGGCAGAAGCTACATCTTGCTGGCTCTTCACGGACCTCACCTCCTGTCTGCTCACCTGCACTGACTGCTCAAACTCCACATGGGCCTCCCTGGAGACCTGGACAACCTGGGAGAGGGACGACTGTTTCATCACCTTGGCTTCCTGAATGACGACCTGCTGCTCTGCGGTCAGAGACTCTGGCGTCATGCCAGATTCTGTTTTAAGAGCAGCAGCCTGAGATTGAGTGGCAGTAAAATGCACCGTACTTTCTGCTATGTGGATGGACTCAACCACAGACGACAGCATTTCCTTTGAGTGTGCAGAGATAATCTGCATTCTCTGAGGCCTATCTAGAACCATAGTACCAGGCTGTTCTGAAGTCAGGACCTGGGACTCCTGGTAAACTATAGAATGGAAGGCTGCCTGTAGTTCAGACCTCAGGTCAGCTGTCTGGGGGTACTCACTGTCAAAAGCCAGAGAGATTTCTATGGGGGCACCAGATGACGTGACAAGGTATGTAAACATTGCCTGTTTTGGCTCTTTCTGAACCTTAACTTCCTGGACCCGTGCAGCCTCTAACTTCCCCACTACATCGGCCAGTAGCAGTGGTTGTTCCCGGGCCACAGCAGACTGAAGAGCATCTTTCAGCTGATGTCTAATATTCACACTGGATGGTTTGGGAATCTGAATCACAAAGGTCAGCTCTTTGGGCAGGGCAGTGCTCTCCTCAGATTGCGGTGCCACTAGAGAAAGTTTAGGCTGTGTGGTAACATTGATTTTAGCGGACTCTGACTTGATAATCTCATGAGAAAGCTCCCCTGTCAAGACACGCTTCTCATCCATCACTATTGACTGTCTGACTGACTGGCCCTCCTGGATCTGAACTGCAAAGTCCTGCTCTGCTGCCTCTAGAGACAAGCTGCTCTCAGTAGAGATCTCCTTCTCCTCAACCTGGACTGGCTCTGTGGGAACCTTAGGCTCTACAGCTGTCTGACAGGTGAATTTATCCACAGCAGTCAGACTCTCAGTATGGCCCTCCTCCAAAGCCTGGCTACCTTCTACACTAGAGACATGCATCACATTCCAAGGCTCCTCCCTCTGAACTAATGCACGCTGCTGTTTCATGTCACTGGTGAAAGGAGTCTCCTTTGGGAGCTGCATGGGGTGGGAAGAGACCTGGAGGATGTTCTGAGGTCTCGGCTCAGTTCTAAGCTGTGATTTAACTCCTGTCACAGACACATCAAGGTCTTTGTGATAATCTGCTGTGATCTCCCTTCTCTCCTCAGAGGTGGCTGCATGATTCCTGGCCTTCTCCTGTTTCTGTGCTGCCAGCTGTTGCTCTGGTTTCTCAATGACAAGAAGACCCTCTTTAGCCAATTCCTGCACAGGCTGGGTGGAGTGAAGATGGAGTGAGGTGAAGACCTCTTTCTTGGGCTGTATAGTGATGCTGCAAGGTGTAGCATCAAACTCTTCTTTATGTTCACACACCACTGTCCTCTGCTCATCATGGCTGACACTGTGTAAAACGGTTGGACTTTTCCTGCTGCCAGCCTGCTCTGGAGTTGGCTTGTCACATGTGAACCTCTCCTCGAAGGGGAGGAGGTCCTGGTCTGCGATGACCTGCAGATGCATCACCTGCTCTGGCTCCACCTGGGACTGAATGGTCTTAGTGCTATCCAGACTCTGCAGCTGTTGAGAGTGTTCAGCTTTAAGAGCCTGCCTCTCCTCTGCTATGAGGGCTTCCTTCATCACTATATCTCTACACAGACGAGCTATCTCCTGCTCAGGCCTCTGCATCAAGAACATGGCCTCTTTGGATAAAGCCTGCTTGGTCTCACTGACTGAGGCCAAGACGGGTCTGGGCTGTTCTTTGCTGGTTGAAGATTTGACAGCAGATTCTGTGGTGGCTAGCTGGGTAGTGTGGCCCTCAAGCAGCACACACTTCTCTGCTAACTGGGCTGAGTATAAGATCTTAACGCCTTCCTTCACCTGATAGCTCCTTTCCTGCTGGGGCTGGGGAATGTTATGGGATGGCTCCTTCATGAGGGGCAGCCGTGCCTCCACCTGTGGCCCACTAACAACATGCTTTGGTTCTGAGGTGGGCTTGATCTTAGCTGACACCCTGTCACCCAGAGGCTCTGCACTAACAGTAGAGAGGGAAACAACCTCCTCAGATAAAGCTGACATCACCTTAGACATCTTCTCCTCTGCAGCCTGCAGCTGGAAAATCTCCGGACTCAGGATGCGATCACAGTGTTGCTCAGTGAGGTCCTGACTCTCCAAGACAGAAGAGGTGAACGCTGCCATGTGGAGCTGTCTGAGAGGGACCGCTGAAATGTGGGGTGGATGGGCAGGAGCCACAGACACCCTCTCCTCCACCTCGTGGGACTGCAGAATGGCAGCCTGGTGGGTGACCTGTTCTCTCTGGAGAGTGGCAGCAGAAATATTCAGCTCTCTAATGGTGCCCACCTGCTCACTGGGAATGATTTGCCTGTCCTCTGTGCCAATAGTGTAAACCATCTGATCTGACCTAGATCTTTCCTGTCCTGGAAGGCTGACCTGGTACAAGCGTGACTCTGTGGCTTGCTCAGTCATGGTTACTTTGTAGCCTCTTTCTTGAATGACTGTGTGCTGTTCCTGCTGAACAGCCTCCCTGAAAACCACCAGTTCAGCACTACAAGAAGCATCTCCAAACTGGTTGGAGGCCTTACAAGTGTAAATGGCACTGTCCTCCTGTTTGATGCTCTTGATTTGGATGAAACCAGAGCCATCTGAGTTGTTGACTATGATACAGTTCCTATTAGGTAGGATCTGAAAAGCACCTTTCAACCATTTAACATCTGGAACTGGATGTCCACTAGCTTCATATTTAAAGGTGACTTCTCCTCCCTCAGAGCATCTTTCAGATTGAAATTCTACCATGAAAGTAGGAGGTTGACCTTTAACCTTGAACATTTGTTCAACCCATTTCTCTGCCTTACTTATATCAGTCTTTTTAACTTCCAGGTATGTGGAGGAGGTGGTTTGGCCAAGTCTATTGGTGGCAGTACAGGAATACTCTCCTGCATAGTCAGAAGTAAACTGGGTGATTACCAATGTGTATTCCTCCTTCTCCTCCGTCAGTATATAAACAGTGGAGCTTTGTATCAGCTTTCCATTGTGGAACCACTGAACAGAGGGCTTGGGAAATCCAGAGACTGTGACGGTAAACCTAGCCGTTTCCCCTTCAGTCACAGCAGCTGGAGACAGCTGGCTAAGGAAAACTGGCTTTTCTTTTTTACTTTCTAAAGAACTAGAGTAACGTTTGGGCTCTGGCTTGAGTTGGAGTGTTCTAGTTTTTTGTGGGAGTTGTAGAGATGTGGAGTGGGTTTCTTCTCGCTTGGTCTCCATGGAGATGCTACAATGTTCTGTTAGGAGATAATGAGGAGGGTTGAGGACCACTGGATCAGCAGAGGAACAATTCATTATCTTTATCAAATGCTTTTAAATTCAATGTAAAGTATAATTGACCTTGAAAGTTTCTTTTTTACTTTGATACATATCATACATTACTATCAGAACATTCTTTTTATTTTGATATACATATCAGATATTACTATTAAAACGTTATTTTCTGCAATAAAAAGATAAAAATAAGATATTGAACAAAGAATTGTGATTTGTGAGTCATGGTTCAAAATCAATAGTAGTTAGGTGTTAAGTTTTAAACCTATTCAAACGATATGTTCTGTTATTTATTATGAGATGGCTTCAGAACAATACATGTTCTGAAGCAAGTACATGTACAAAATATCTTAATTCTTCATAATGAATTTAAATGACATCTACATCTAAGTGTAGAGAAAAAAGCTCTAAAATACACAGCACACTAGTCCATTGTACACACAATCCTTTAATATATCATGTATATAACTTCAACTGAGACAAACACAACTTCTGTACAGTTAGACCAAGGTTTTCAATATTCATCTGAAACAAAAAATATTTAGCTGTGTGCTCATGGCTTTGTAGCTGATCATAGTTATTGTTTGGGTTCATAGTATTCAGCCTCTACCAACAGTATTTCTAAAAGTACACATATTTACAAAAATATATATAGAAAATTAAAATGTTCAATCAGCAAAACCAATTTAAACCAGCAGCTCGTATGAATACCACATCAGAGACAGACATAAAGACCTTTCACAAAACACTTCGAAAAAAGTACTACTTTGTAATAACTTCAATGCTACAAAGGATCAACAGTATCACTATTGGTGAATTAAATGTCAGGGTCACTATATGATATGTTTCTTGTAGTGTTTAGTCTGAGGTTACAAGACCATTTTTTCAGATGTGTATATGTATATGTTTATGTAGATGTGAATGTATGTGAATGTATATGTGAATGTATATGTGAATGTATATGTACATGTGAATGTATATGTGAATGTATATGTATATGCGAATATGTATTTAACACATCTGCTGAGATACTGCTTCTTTATCATTTTTTGTATATTTCCATAAAATATATTATATATAATTTATTTAATTTATTATAATTTACAATTTACAGGGCAGTATGTAATATGTAATATGAAAGTAGGTAGGACTGCTTTTAACATTTTAGCACGAAAATCATTTATTTCTAAAGGTCAAATCCATATGATGATATTTTTTTACTTGAAACGGTACTTATTAATACTCTGATTTAGTGAACACATAATTATGCATGTTTACAATCCTGTCACTCCCCTACTTAAAATGTTATATTTACCATATTCAAAATTACTGACACACATACACTGGTAGCTTATCACAGTGTGTCCGAATAAACATTAACTGACAATCGATTTGAAAAGCAAATGTAAACCCTGACCATTTTAATGGCACAACATACAACCATCAACAAATCCACTGAAAAACTACTCTGGTGTGCTCCACTACACCCTCACATTGATCTTTCACTAAATAAAACCATCCTAACCCTGACCCTCACCATTCAGTTCAGCCTCATCTAGTCGAGATTACTATTTAAACACTCAAACAATCCTAACATACATTTCATAACACCTCATTCTGTTCTACAACACCTTCAAGAGAGCAGTAGTTTCGGTGTGGCCGGCTTGGTTTTGGATTAGACACTTGTACTCCCCAGCATCGTTTTGTGTGACATTAGTGATGAGCAGATTGAAATGGCCAGTGCTTTTCTCCTGGATGATACACCTGCTGTCTTGCACCAGCTGTCCATCCTTGTACCACTGAGCAGTGGGGTTGGGCTTGCCATTCACCAAGCACTGCAGGATCACAGGCGTACCGTGCACTGCTGTAACAGCCGTCAGCGGGATTATACATTTAGGGGCCGTTTCTGTGACCTGAAACTGGAAGCTACACATATCTGATGACTTTCCTTTGAATTCTACTTTATCGTCTTTGGCTGGCTCAGCAAACACATCAAAGTTGATGCTGACATATTTCTCTCCCTGTTCGCTCATCTCATGATCAGTGTTGGCCACCAGCCGGACCGCGCGCTGGGACTCATCAGCTTCATGCTCAAACTCAAACTCCAGCTCAATCTCTGATGCCTGCTCTCCCTCCAGGGATGTGTTGCCCACCATCAGGTCAAACTTCTGCGGCTGGACCTTAGCACTTCCTAGGGAGACGGCAGTGAGCTCCCGGCCTCGGGTCTGACCGGAGAAGGTTTTAGCGCTCAACACCTTTAGGAAAGCCCTGCACACTGTCTCCCCGACCACATTGATAGCTCTGCAGGTGTACACGCCACTGTCTTGGTTGCTGACTTTACATATCTTCAGGAAGTGGTTGTCTCCATCAGAGGAGTGAAGATATTTCTTGTTGTCATGGGGAATTTTCTTGTCGCTTTTGAACCAGGAGATGATAGGCGACGGTATCCCCATGAGAGAACACTCAAACAACACTGTGGTGGTTTCGGGGGTCTCCATGTCACAGATAGGGTTGATGAACCTTGGGGGCATTTCAGTTACTTCAAACGTTATTTTCAGATCATCATTCTCCTGTGTGACAAAGTCCACAGCACCCTCCTCATACAGACTAGGCAACACGTCCAGGGAAATTATCATACTCTTATTATCAGCAGTATACTCGGGAATGGTAATGATTTTCACCTGCTTCTCAAACTCTTTGACCTCATTCTCATCAAGCTCCACCTCCAACAGGATCTCCTGAGGGGACGTAGAGCGAGAAGAGTCATCGTCCTCCACATCAAACTCCATAATGTGTTGATGAGTCACCGCAGGTGGAGCAGGCATGAACCTCACTTCCTGAGATACAACAACTACTAAAGCTACGCTTCTCGCTTCCCCTACATAGTTCAGGGCTTCACAAATATACTCCCCCTGGTCTGCTTTAGTAACGCTATTCATTGTCAGTGTGATGTTATCTCCATCTCTGTGCATTCGGACTCTGTCGTCAGCCAGCAGCTGGGATTTGTTGTGGAACCATCTCACCTCTGGAGATGGAAGACCAAACACCTCAGCATAAAAGACGAGACAATCGTTTTCAAACACCCTTTTCTTTGTGAGAGGTTTGAGGAAGGCTGGAGGGATTCCTTGAACCTTCTCCTGGAGTGAACCAAGACCAAGCGACCCTTTGCTTTCAGCAAGGAATCGGCTTTCATCCAAACTATACATGGAAGGTCCAATATCAATGCCCTCATCAACAGGAGACCTCAGGAACTGAGAAGGAGAGAAGAAGCGTTCAGTGGAATCAGCCGTCAAGGCTCTCTTCCGCTCTGTAGAAGAGAAGGGGTATTCTGGAGGGGTCATGAACCCACCGGACATGCCGGTAGAGGGAGTATGAAAAGACTCTGGAGACATGGGAGTTTGGAAAGACTCTGCCACCGCCTGTGAGATCTCAGTAGATGAGGCAGGGGTGAAGAACCTCTCAGCAGCATCTGCTATATCCTCACTGAAGGTGCTGCCTATCTCTATGGACATCTCAGACTCTGGGGACAGTGGTCGTCCCCAGTCCGTCGGAGGGTTATAGTAGTCATATACAGCATTGAAGGTTACTTCCTCTACCTCCATGATCCCAGCAGAGGCTCCCAGTTCAGCTGAAGTAGTGTCAAGATCACTGCTAACTTGTTTAGCTGCAGTCTGCTTCTCAGTTTCTTGTTCTGCTACGTAGGCAGCCAGACCAAAGGATATGCTGTCGGCTCCGGTCTTCACAGCCAGAGTTTGTGGTTCACTGTTAGGTCTCTCTTGGAGAAGCCCAACATGCCTCTGATCATCAGCAAGAATGTCAGTATCAGCAATCCCTTCTGAAATGTCCTGGAGATCTGCCTGGGAATCTGGAATACTGAGGAAGACCCCACTATCCATGGAGGGATCTGGGATGGACATCAGCTCCTCTCTTATTTTAAATCCCTTACTCAAAGTATCTTCTCTAAGATTCTCCGGTACAGAAGCAGTCTCTCTGATTCCTGTCGTCTGTTCACCCACATCAACACCAGCCTCCTGATAGTCATATGCTACCTCCTCTATAAGAGCTGAGACCTCCTGACTCTGATATTTAGACTCACCGCCAACAGGAGGTGATGTAGTGGCAATGATTCCCTTATGTATGGAGACCTCACTGACTGGAGCAGACACTTTAGGGGAGCACTTGGCCACTGTCCTATCACATTGGAAAGGTATGAAGCTACTAGTTCTGTCAAATGCATGAACAGTTGCCTCTCTCTTCATTCCCTCTGCCTCACCAGCCTCAGTGAATTCAGCCATCTTTCCTGGCAGCAAAGGCTCCGGTCTGACCACATCTGCTTTGTTCTGCACTTCCTGGACAAATGTACGCATCTCCAGGTGGCTGTCTAGCAAAGAAGCCCCTTCTCCAAGCCGGACCTCCCCGTCGTCCTCCAACACCAAGATTGGCTTAAATGTCTCAAGCCTGCCAGACTTAGTTTGGTAAGACCCTGTGCCAGCTGGTACAAATGCTATTGATCCAGGTTTAGTTTGGACAGATATTGTTTCAGGTGGTATAAATGTCATTGATGTCAGAACAGTTTCAGGCTCCCCAAATACAGCTGTAGTTTGGGAAGAGAAAGCTTTTTCTACATTATGTTTAGGTATGAGAGGACTTCCCTCCCTAATCTCTCCCGGATGTGCTTCCTCCGTCAGCACTGGGATGAACTCCTGAGGAAATAGGCTTTCCATTCTTTGTTCCTCGGTAGGGGAGGGAGATCTGAATGCGACAGCTGAATCAGACTCAAAAGCTTGCTTAATCTGAGAAACTTTGATCACAGCAGCAGAGGACTGCAGACCACAGCCAGATATAGGTGTCAGTGCCTCTCTGGAAGCCCCATGCTTGTTCGGATGGGAACTGCTGAGCTTCTTTTCAGATAAAGCAACATGAGTCTTTTGACTGGCTGGATCCCCAGTAACCTTATACTGTAACGCAGCAAGCTCTCCCTCTGACCCGAGGGCGCTCTCCAGCTCAGTGACTGGAGCCTCCCCAGCCACATCAAAGGAGAAGGTAAACTTGTGTTTCACAGCCTGGGAGCCGCCCTCTTTACTCTGCGGGGTAGGATCTTTGGAGCCAACCATGGCAGCTGCCATCTCCTCACTGCCCTCCTCCATCATGTCAGGGAGTGGTGTGGCAGAAGTGATTCTAATCTCCACTGGGGAGGAGTTGCAGGAGTCATCCAAGCGCTGGGGCCTGTGGACTCCTGCCTGGGGCACCTGTAGGTGCCCCAGGCTTGCTGCTCCTGTACTCATGTAGGCTTGCAGCTCCTCCTCTATCGAGCGCTCCTGGTGTTCCTCCGTGGTTTCCTTGGTCACCAACACCTGAGTGGCTCCTGAGGTTCTCAGCAGCTTCTCGTCTGAGATCTCCAGGATGGCGCAGCAGATGGACCGGCCATGGCTGTTAGTTATGATGCAGTTAAAGGTGCCCTCGTGTTCTGTGGTTGGGTAGTAGACAGTCAGTTTTGATTGGCAGGGTTTGATCATGATGTCATAATCCGGGTTGTGAGTTAAGGGATGACTGTCTTTAAGCCATGTGACTGTTGGCTCAGGGTCACCCTGGAACTGACAGGTAAATTCTGACATTTCACCGATTTTTACTTTCATGGTTGTAATTTCTTTTACAAATACTGGAGGTGAGCCTTTCCTGATTTTCTGTTCTTTATTCTCATGCTTGGACTCCTTGGTTTCAAAAAAGGCTTCCAAGTCACTCATCTTTCCACTTGCTGCACCAGGCTCAAGGCTCTTATCCCTCCATTCAACGGTCTCTTTGGACCCAATATTCTCCCTCCTTACTTCACTAACATCCACCTGATCATGTTGGACTCTCAAGGCCTCTGTTTGTTCTACCTGGCCTTCCTCCACAGCAAATGTATACTCCCTGCTTCTCCTCTTCCCCATTTCCATCACCAGACCCTCCTGTGCGCTCCAGCTTGGAGGATGTCCCCTCACTGGAGAGGACTTGTTCAACAAGTTAGAGGGAGCCTGAGTAGAACCCTGGAATGGTGCACTAGGGAACTGGATGGGAGAGCAGCTGAGGACTGAGGAGTCCTTGTGGCTACTATCCACTACAGATGGTGGGACTGAATACTGGGGATCTTGGATGGGAACATTGAAACTGTAATGTAGGCTGGATGAACTGTCCATCAAACAGTGCTCCCTATTATCAGCAGGAAACTCTGTAGGTGCCCTGTGAGGATGGGACGTGTAGGCCGCTGCTGCAGCTGGGGGAGCTGCTGTTGGTTTTCTCTCAGGTAAGGATTCAATTACCTGTCTAGATGTATGACTATAAGCTAGCAGGTGAGTCTGTGATGATTCTTTAGGAGGAACTGGGTCATGGAACTGTTTGTAGCTTCCATCTCTGTATGGAGCAGGAGGTTCAAACTCATAGAGTTCCTGAGACATGACTGCATGATGCTGTTCTGTCTCAAGTTTAGAACGGTCATATCCTGAAACAGTGGAATTATAAGGTTCTGCGGGAGTTTGTTTATAGTGTTGTTCACCCATAGACCATTCAGACTCCAGTTCCACCACCTCCTCTTGGTCAATGACATCCTGTTGCCACTTGAGAAGTCGCTGAGCCAGGGCCTCCTCCTCACTGACAAAGTACTCACTGTCTCTCTGAAGTCTGGTCTCTCTCCCCTCGGTGGTCAGTACCTCCAGAATTTTCTCATCTTGCTTCATCTGTAGCCCAGTAAGACCAGCATCACCCAGGGTTGATTTCTCCATAGTTCTCTTCTCAGGAGAAGTCCTTCTGGGCTGTAGTGCTGTAGGCTGGCTGGTTGTCTGTATATCAGTAGACTGGCGAACTGTGCCCTTATATGGAGAATATGTCTCCACCCAGTCTGGTGGGAGCTCCACGGTCTGCTCCTGCTCAATCTGCACCCCCTGCTGCCATTTCATGATCCTATCATTCAAGGCATCCTGCTCACTGGAGTACTCGCTCTCTGTTTTCAACTCAGAGATGTTCTCCCTGGACAACTGCAGCTCACACTCCTCTCGGCTCTTTTCAAACAACATTTTTTCTCCTCTAGCTTTCATTGTGGGTGATTTCTGTTGCAATGAAGCAGATTCTGCTTCCTCTGGTTGTCTTTTCATCCTGGGTGATTTAGGCTTCAACAAAGGCACAGTTTCAGGGCTTCCCAAGTGCTTTTTAATTTTGGGGGATTTCTGGGAAAAAGGGAGTGGAGTATCAGCCTCTACATCTGGTCTTGGTTCCATTGTCATCTCCTGGCTGTAAATGCACTCCTCAGGCTCCAAGTATGGTTCCTCTGCTGGCAAGGGGAGGTCATGTTCAGGTTCAAAAGGTTCCTCCTGAGACATCCGCATCCCTTGCTGCCATTTTCTGATGCGCAGAGCGAGGAGTTTCTCCTCACACTCCATCCTATCGGCCTCCAGGCTCTTCTCATACTGAGCCTTCAGAGACTCCTCCTCATATTCCTCCTCTCCGTCTCCTGGTGTTACCTTGTCACCAAGGAATCTCTCGGTTGATTTACTAATCTTAGCTTTGGGTGATTCTGTGATTAATGAAGATACTGTACCAATTGTTTCAGAGCATGGCCCTTCAGATCCACCCACCTCCATCATGTTATTATCAAGTTCACTTTTCAATCCACATTCTGCCTGAGAATCAGCTAAAGCATCATCTTTTTCATCTTCATGTTTCTCAGTTAATGTGCTGGTGATTTTCTTCTCACCTGTTACTGTCATGTCACCTGTTAGTATCTGGATGGCCCGGGTTCTGGACTGGGGTTCAAATGAGTGCCTAACACGATGCTGGGAAGCCTGCCTGCTCTGAAAAGCCACACCTAAACTCCTGCCCTGAAACTCCCTGCGACCTGTCTCAGATGACCGATGGAAATGCTGCACATCTGGCAGAGAAGAGGGACCCTTGACCCTGAGCTTGTCCACATAGTCAGCATAGCTAGATTCACTTGCTACAGACTCCACATCAAACTCTGAGGAGGACATGGTGGATATAGACATCCTCTTCTTTAATTTAACAACCTTTTGGAGCGTGGTCAGTTTGGTTCTAACCTCGTGAAGGCTTTCGGTATCACTGAACCTTTCGCTGTATCGGTCACTGCACCGGTCACTAAACTTATCACTGAACCTGGCCCCTGTGCGCCTGTCGCAGTAGATATCACTGAACCGGTCATTAAAACGCTCAGAGCTTTCAAACATGGCAGGCGGGGACCGGGCACGCTCAGAACCAGTCTCCAGACGCTGGGACTCTTTAGCTGAAGCTTCAGCTTTAGAAGGAGAAGTCGACCTGAAGTAGACCGTACGCACCAGACTCTTTGATCTGGACCTTACCTGGTGGCCTTTGGATGTCTTATCAAATGGTGAGCCAACACACCTGAGGTCCACTCTAAACTTCCTCTCTTTTCTCTGCTCTGCCACTTTATCAGCGCTCTCCTGGGTTCTGGCAGACCGCCTCGCTAAGCTCAGATAGTTAGCAGACTGCTCTTCTCTAAGAGACACGAGCAGTGATGCTGTGGACTCTGCTGACCCCTCTGAATTTATGGCCATGACCTTGTAGCTGCCAGCATCCTTCTCTTTGATGCTCTCAATAACTAGATGTGTAGTGTGCATGTGCATTTTACTCTCTGTACGAATCTTACGTCTGTGCTCTTTCTGAATAGGTTTGTTATTATGGAACCAGAGGATAGTTGGGGGAGGATGGGCAACAAGTTTACATTTTAACTCTGCTGGGTCTCTCTCTACAACCGATTGCAACTTTAGCTTTTTAGTGAACGAGGGTTTGCAGTTCTCTAAGGTGATGGCTGATACCAGCCCTTTATTCAGGATGTCTTCTGGGTCTGAGAATGCTCCTCTGAGCTCCTGGTTTGTGCTGCTTTCTTCCTCTTTTCCTTCATTAGAAGGCCATTCTGAAAAAAAGACACAAATAGCTGTCAAGACAATCAAGCCTCTGAAGCATAAACGGGAAAAAGATTTGAATGGAATCATTAATGAAAATATTAAATGCATGCTGCAAGTCACAAAGCCATAAGAAATAACAGTTTCACTCACCATATTTGTTCGAATAAACGCAAGACTTGATTCTTTTTAAAAGAAACCTGCAGGAGGTTTTGATCCTTCTTCTGTGGAAATTTCTTCAAAACATATTACTTATAAAAAGGCATAGATGTTTCCAAGTTAAACTGACGGGCTTGTTTGCACTAGAATATTCCTTACCTGACTTGCAGACAGGAGAATAAACGCCCTTTCTATTCCTCATACTCTGATGAAATGTACCAATGAAAAAGCTCTCTAATAAACTTGCTTAATCAAGCAGTAGAATTGTTTGAGAAGGCGTTTATTCGAACTAATATAGTTTACTGGTGTTATTTAAAGGCAAACCAAAGGAATCACATCCCACTATCTGCAAGCCAGGCTAGGAGATATTTGGCAGGAGAAAGTCATCAGTCCAGACAATTTAAAAGACAATTAAAAGATGTGGTTATTTATCCATATCTTTTAAATACACATTCAGGTCTGGAATCTTACATGAGAAGACATATCCTGCACCTGATAAAAAAACGCATGAACCTTCATGCCAAAAGAGGCTCAATGGATGCAAACCTCACGGGTCAAAGACTGGTATATCAAGCACGTTTATCAGGAATAAAACATGAGAACAGCAGATAGAGAATTACAACATGGAGGACAGTTCTACTGAAGAACAATGCAAGAGTCCATGCATTGTGAAGGGAAAATAAACTCAAAGGAATAGTTCAACGTGAACATATTTACACACTTTAAAAGTGACTGTTGGGTAAAACCATAATCAGGTTTTATCAACCACTTTTAAAGTAAACGATTAGATTGATGAAGATCTTGTTGAACTGTCCCTTTCCTAGTGTGC
The DNA here is from genome assembly GCA_900303205.1 of Mora moro. Lineage (NCBI taxonomy): Eukaryota > Metazoa > Chordata > Actinopteri > Gadiformes > Moridae > Mora > Mora moro. The sequence goes on from OMNR01098259.1 coordinate 31,269, forward strand.
TGCAGTGAAAACGTTGGTGTCATTATGGAACAAATGTCAATGAGCCTTACCTTTGACTTCGTGTTCCGTCTTGGTTTCTATCTGCTCTTTAACTTGAGTCACTGTTGAGGAGAGGAGATGGGATATTAGTTCAGAGCCTGGACACAGTAACACCAATCAGGGCAGAGCATTCAAGGTCAAGGTTAAGACAATACGAATGGAACAAACAAATATAGCCAAAATGATATGGCTAACAATGAAAAAGAATTATGACACAAAGTATGACGACAGTGAGTAGTAAAATACACCATGTTTTAATGAGTAGAAATTAATGATGACTAGAGTGATGGTATCTTTGGCAGAAGGATAACACAGAGACTAGAGGGTGAATGGCATGCAGAACTCCAGAAGGTGTCCCTTATAAAAGAAGGTGAGATGTTTCTTCAGGATGATGACCTCGGAGTGGAGAGTTTCTCTGTGAGGTTAGTTAAGAGAAGAGGGGTAATAAGAGAATGGAGGGGTGATGGATCTTCTGGGGCTGCATCATGCAGGAGGAGGTGGCAGAGCACAGCTGGGATAAGTGACTTCAGGCTCTCAAGGGGAAGGGTGATGCAACAGATTCATCTGAAGAGAGGGAAACCATTTGGAGTGGGACCAAGTTACCTTCTTCTCTAGTTATGGTGAGAGCAGCAGAGCACATGGCCTCCCCAGCACTATTGGCTGCTCTGCATGTGTACTGCCCAGCATGCTCAGGGAAGGCATCGACTAGAATCAGTGTGGCAGTGTTTGTCACATCATCAAAATGAAAGACAACATCCTTTGTGGGTTGAATGCGCTGCTGGTTATGAAACCAGCTGATGTGCGGCTTTGGTGTGCCAGATACACAAGCGTGGAACCTGGCCACTTCCCCATGGGGCACAGTACTGCTTGCTATTGGCTGGATAAAAGTGGGCTTTTGCCCAATTGAATGTTTCTTTAGACTGGTGAGGCAGGTGGAGATATGCTGTTCCGGTTCAGAAGGACCTTGCCCTGAAAGGAAGTTCACCACTTTATGTACATATTTAAATGCTGAAGGAATTCCTCTGCAGACAACAGTAAGAGTGTGGGAAGGGCAGACAAGGTACAGATCAATCAGTAAGGATTATCAGCAGTAAGGGTTCTCATGACTGACCGTTCAGTTTGAGGCTTGCAGAGCAGGACACGGTTCCTGCGCTGTTCCTGACCACACAGGTGTACTGTCCCTCGTCCTCAGAGTAGACCCTGGAGATCTCCAGCTGGCAGCTGTCATCGAACTGGGACATCCGGAAGAAGTCAGACTGTTTGATCTCCTTGTCCCCATGGTACCAGCTGATCTTCACATCTGGCCAGAAAGAGAGCGACTCACCACCAAACATCTAAATTGTAAATTAATCTAAATACTTTTGCTGAAAGTATTGGCCGCCTACCTTCTCCGCGCACGCGGCATTGGAAGCGCGCCGGTGCCCCCTCAGGTGCGGAGGTGTCAGCGATGGGCGACAGAACCACTGGAGGAGCGACAGGGGCAGCAGAGTCTGGAGACACCACCTCAGACACTAGAGACAAAACACCCACATCATCACCACCTCCACATCACCATCAGAACCTCCACATCATCACCATCACAACCCCCACATCACGACCTCCACAGCATTTACTTTAGTGACTCATGCAGAGGTGAAATTACCTTCTACATTGAGCGGTGTAGTGCTTGTGGCTGTTCCGTAGTCGTTCTTGGCTTCACAGTTGTACACGGCTGCATCCTCTGGGAACACCTCAATCAGCAGCAGAGTGTGCTCGTTTCCATCACGAAGGAACTTGCACTTGAAGCCAGGAGACAGAGCCTGGGAGTTCTTGTACCAGAAGACCTGTGGCTGGGGAACACCAGTCACTTGTACTGTGAAGCGAACTGGTTTACCAGCCTCCACCGACTGGGGCTCCATGTGCTTGATGATCTGAGGGGCCTCTGGGACTAGAAAGGGAGAGAAATGCAGATGATGAGAAAAAAGAGGACCTGGTCGAATACAAAGCCATTGTTGAGATCATCTAAGGCAGGGGTGGGCAACATTTTTGTCCAGAGGGCCATACTGACTTAGATAAAGTGAGCAAAGGGCCACAAATTGGACAATTTAATTGAAACATATAACACACATTATCTTAAACTACATGGATTTGGTAGACATGACAGATTGCTTTACAATAGGCTATTTGCCAGCCCAGAAGGCCTGGGTCCTTGTTTAAAAAAACAACTTTCTATTTAATAATGTTGACTTTTTCACAGCTGTATGTGTCAATCAGGCTTCAATGTCAATGCAGTCAACTTTTAAATTAGCCTACCTACATCTTGCCAATTGTCTGATATGCACCACTGCATGAAACATATTGCATTATGTTATAAATATGGACTCAAGGCAGACTGTTTTACAATTATCAAAATTGTATATGGCACTTAATATGAATACATACATACATACATACATACATGAATACATGGTCATATTTATGAATATACATACATGTACATATACACATGAATATATATTCATTTTACTCAAATCATTTTCTGTTCTGTTATTACTTGTGTATCAGTATGAGACTGTTTTTACTTGTGTAGTTAACTCAAACTTAATACCATTGCAGTACAGACCTGCATCACTGAATGAAGGAAAGATTAGGCTAATATTTCTGAACAAACACATTGTCTTATACATTAATACAGGGTCGCACTGGCACTAACTCATGATTCTGTCATCACAACCGCTAGCATTACTAAATGCAAATTCAAAAAGCGTTATTATCTTAAAGCTAATATTTGTCTCCAAGATGAAAATAGAGGAAAAAGGAATTAGCTCTTACTTTTGACAAGGAGGTTCATGGTGCTCCTGTTTTTGCCAGCGATGAAAGTATATTCCCCAGCATCACTTCTGTACGTCTCAGAGACGGTGAGACGGTGGATCTTCCTGATGGTCACATAGTTGAACCTCTGCTCAACTGAGAACTGGATCTCAACTCCGTTCTTCAGCCAGCAGCCCTCCACTTCATCCTCATTCACCTCAAACTCAAAGGTCGCTCTTTGTTTCTCCACAACCTTAATATAAAAATGAATGATTCCATTAATAACATTTGAAATGGCTTTTATAATAAATGTGAGCATGGCTAAGTTTGTTTAGTATATAATGAGTAGTATAACTCACAGTGATTTCCCTGCTTGCCGGCTCAGAGATCTTAACGTCCCGTCCTTCCACTGCCAGATGCCCCTTGGACATGCTGGACCCGGCCACCACCGTGTACTCCCCAGAGTCCGACAGACGGACCGATGGCAGGATCAGACGATGCAAGAACTTCTCTGACGTCATCTTGTATCTGAAATGATCCCATCACATTCCCTTAATGCTTATTTAGGGTTCTATCAGAGAAACACTATGCAGTTGTGTGGTTCATATCTACCTGTCAGACATCTCCAACTCCTGGCCATCCTTCATCCACATCACCTGGATGTTAGGCTCAGACACCTCGCATTCAAAAGTAGCCCTCTTCTTCTCTGTGATCTTCAGGTCTTTCAAGTGTTTGGTGAATTCAACCACACGAGCTGTTTCAGGAAAAATAGAGAAAATTGCTCACTGGATTGAGGACACTGAAATAATACCAGACACTGGTTCTCTCAAAGATCAGCTTATGATATATTTTTATTTCTTATATATCAGTTTAAGACAATTTACCTTCAACAAAGAGTTTAGCGGAAGCAACGGCAGAACCAGCCATGAAGGTGTACTCTGCGCTGTCTCCAAAGTGGACATTTCGGATGGTTAGAGAGTGTGTTTGCTGCTTGCAGCGAATCTGGCTCCTGTCTGTGGAGCGTATCTCCACACCGTTCTTCAGCCACTTGTAGCTGATTCCCTCATAGTTCACATCAAGCTCAAAGGTCACAGTGTCCTTCTCCTGAGCATTCACATCCTGCATCATCGTTGTTATCATGGTGGCTGAAAAAACAATGTCCTTTTTAAATGTCTAGCTTATTTGACACTTTTAGCTACCAGAGATGCTTCACAGAAAATAGTATGTTCCTGTAAAATGCTTGCAAACAAAATAAATTCTACAATGCAGAACACATGTGTAATGGATACTCACGTTTAACAGTAACAGTCGCAGAGACTCTGTCGTTTCCACAGACAAATGTGTACTCGGCAGAGTCTTCAGTGCTCGTGTTCATGATCTTGAGCTGGTGAAGTTTGCCCTGGACCACGATCCTGAACTTCTCACTCATCTCTATCTCCACACCATTCTTCAGCCAGGTAGAGGGAACATTGAAATGGGAAACTTCACACTCCAAAGTGGCCACATGGGTCTCTGGTACCTCCACATTCTTCAAAGGCTTGGTCACACGCAGAGCTGAAAAGTTCAAAAGAGAATGCATTCAAAAGTTGAATTCATGTTTTATAAAAACATCTACAACCATCTGCTCGACAGTTTGGAGAGTGGCCATAGGTGATGTTCTTACCCTCTACAGTGAGGTTTGCGCTACAGTGCAGGTGTCCCACCACGGCGGTGTACTCTCCAGTGTTACTGGAGTTCACGTTTTGAATGATGAGCTTGTGGGCCTTCCTCTCCATCAGGATCTTACATTGGTTGCTCGGTCTGATCTCCACATTATTGAACATCCACTTCACAGGGATATCGTCATGTGACAGACTCATCTCAAAGGAAGCAGTAGAATCCAACAGTGATGTCACATCCTTTATCTTCTTCACAATCTTGATCGCTTCAAAACAAATTGAAACGTGTCAACATATGAGGGTCTTTGGAGCACCAGAATGGTCACAAGGCAAATATAAAAGGTGACTTACTTTCCACGTTGAGCCTGGAGCTAGCAGACAGCTTGCCCAGTTTGAAGGAATAAACCGACTCATCCTGGGTGTTGCAGTTCTTCACCTTCAGTGTGTGGACCACGCCCTCGCAGGTGACCTCGTATTTGTCACTGGTCTGCAGCTCCACGCCGTTCTTGATCCACTGAGCTCCCTTCACCTCAGCATGGGTCAGCTCCAGGGAGAACACCGCCTCCTGGGTCTCCGTCACTGTCTGGTTCTTCAGGGTCTTCTTGATCTTCACAGCTGCAATCAATCAAACAACACTACTTAGATTCTAGTCACTCGTTTTCAAAATAATTTAGAATCAACAAAATGTCTCCTTTTACTATGCATTGTGGCAGCGTGAGGCCTGTTTGTGTGTTTATCAAGACATTTAAATAAAGATGTGGAAAAGCTTTAGTTTTGCACCTCAACATGACAGTAGCAGGTCAGTGTAACCTCGGACCCACTGAGCTATTGGTTGAAGATGTGTGATTGTGCCTGATAGACCTACCCTCTACTCTGAGGCTGGCTGTGGTCTTGGAGTTGGCCACCTGGTAGGTGTATTCTCCCACATCCTGAGGTCTGGTGATAATGATCACCAGGCGCCGGACGGCTCCTTCCACCTCACTCACAACGTTGTCGTTGAAGTCCACAGGCTGGCCTTCCTTCAGCCACCTCCCATCGGCCATGGCGTTGGCCACCTCACACTCCAGCTGGGCCATCTGGGACTCAGCCACTGTCACATCCTGCAGGGGTCTGGTGATGGCTCCCCCTAGTGGTGGAGGAAACAAATGCGCCGGTTACATTTTATAATCACGAAGAGATCACAAGCATGCCGACTCATTACTAATGATGTTGTTCATTAAGTACATACCAGAGACGCAGAGCGAAGCACTGGATGTCTTTTCACCAGCGTGGAAGGTGTACTGGCCCTCCTCGTCCTTCATGGTGTCTATGATGGTCAGCGTGTACACATTTCCCCGGGACTCCATCTTATACTTGGGTCCGGCTTTGAGGTGCTGGTTCTTCAAGCTCCAGACCGCATCAATCCCAGCGTGAGACAGCTCCACCTCAAACATGACGTTCTGGGATTCAGAGCACACCTTATCCTCCAGGTGTCTCACTATGTGCACCTCTGTGTATTAAAAAACATCAACAATCAATAATGTGTGAATAATCGTATACACCAATCCGTGTGAGGGCTAAAATGTGCAAGAGTGCGACTACCAGTGCTTCATTGGTACACGCGCACGAGGGCTGAACTAGCAAAGACAGCCCCAATCCAGCTCCACGTATTTCCATGTCGGACCATGACAATGCATGGTGTGGTGTGCTTATATATTAGGTATTCACAGAATTCACAGTATCTGTGGATACCTATTGTTATTGTGGGGTTCAAATTTGCCAACAACATATGTATTCCCAGTAAGCATGTCTCCAAAAACTTTGGTACCACTTCGCCCATAGGGGACACTATAACTCATAGTCAAAGTTAAATGCTCAGCCCTGCCACCCCGATTGACAAAAAATTCTGAAACTTGGTATATAGCCCTTATTTTACATGGTTAACATTTTTGCCTCTTGGACACATAAGGTCTGTTTGTACATTTTTGCGTACATAGAAAGCTTTGAAAAACATTTTTTTATCTCATCACCCCGAGTGACATACCCTTTAAGGCTGCAAGCAGCTTTAATTTATTGTATTTTATTATATTTGCGAGTGGTATTTCTTTGATTTAATTTATTTTTTATTTGCGCATTTGTTTAATCTCAATCTACGTCTTACATTTGGAAGATGTATCTATATATTTATCGTCGCTTTGTGGGCATTTCATCTCATGTCTTTATCTCGCACAATGGGCGCTCGCATCTTATATCCTGTACAGTTGGGGTGGATCCACCAATAATACACATTACACATGTACCCTTGTTTCAAAAACACATCCAAATATGAACAAACCTCTGGAACACATACATACAAACATATTACAAGTATAGCCCAATAATATAGACAAACGTATTTCATATGTCTCGGTAAACAACATGGACAACAACAATAGAAATATACATAACTGTTTGAAGATCTCATTCAGATCCAAAAGGTTTGGTTTTAAACTGTAACCATGTTTTATTAGTAATAGTTAGGTTTTAGCCTTTAAAACCACAAAATTAGAATAGTGTCTAGATATTCTTAAAAAATATATAATCTTACCCTCGACAGATAGTCTACAGCTGGTGTCAACCTTGCCCACCACCAGTTTGTACTGTCCCTCATCGGAGGCATAGGTCCTGTTGAAGACCAGACGCTGCTTGGCCCCCTTGGTCACCATCTGAACTCTGTCACTGGCTGTCAGCGGTTTATCATTGTGGTACCATTTGACAGAAGTGATGTCCTGAGCAGAGATCTTGGTCTCCAGAACAGCCTTTGTTCCCTCAATAGACGATACATCCTTCAGTGGCACCAGAACATCAATGGCTGTGAAGACAAGAGAACACATGTTAAAGTGATTATTATAGTGAGATTATCATAAATATAACAAGAAGATGCTGGTGTATGCTAGTAACTATCATTCGATTTAATTAAAGAAGATTAATATTGAGTATGTGATGTAATTTGGATGTACAGGTTGTACGATTTGTACATTTATAGTCCTTACTCTGAACACTGAGTTTTCCAGAGGTGGAGATGTCCTGGGCAGGAACCACAAAGGAATAGACAGCAGCATCATCTCTGGTGACATTCTCCAACAGCAGCTTGTGCACCAGTTTGTCAATAACCATGTGGATACTGTCTGAGGCCGAGAGGACCTGGTCGTTCTTCATCCAGGTTCCTTCAACATTCTCCTGGGAGAACTTGACCTCCAGCTGAGCAATGTCTCCTTCACAGACCGTCAGGTCGCTCAGGGGCTGCATCAGCGTCACAGGGCGCACTGAGGACAGAGGGCATGCATACTACTAATTATTCTCTGTTCAATCACAAACAACTGCATCCTAACAGTCAGAGAACTCTGAAATTGCAACACAGATGTGAAATCTATAATCATCTACTGGGAGATGACATTGATCAGCTTACATTTCATCTTCAGGGAGCCACTGGTCCTCAGATCTCCACAGACGAAGGTGTATTTCCCCTGGTCCTCTTTCTTGACATCCTTGATCGACAGAGAGTGTCTTCCACGGCGGGAGGACATGGCATATTTGCTGCTACTAGAGATCTCTTTGTCTCCAAAATACCACGTGCCCTCGACATCTTCACGGGACAGCTCAACCTCAAACACTCCAGAGTAGGTCTCAGGAACTTCAATGTTCTCCAACATCTTGGTAAGCTCCAGGGCAGCGCCTGAACATCAGATGTTGATAGCATAATGAATGCCAATCTAATAAACTACTGGTTTCTTCAATCACTCTACCACACTAAGGACAAAGAGTCAAAGCTTACCTTCAACATGGAGTCTTGCACTGGTCCTGATGCTCTCATCATCGATAACAACACAGCTGTACTCTGCGTCATCTTTCATCTCAATGATCAGCACGGAGAGGAAGTGGACCTTTCTGTCAGAGTGCATCCTGTATTTGTCTCCAGAGAAGATATCCATGTTGTTCTTCATCCATTTCACCTTGATGAAAGGCTCGTTGGTCTCACACTCGAAGGTCACCATGGTGTCCTTCTCATTAGCAGTTTCATCTTGTAGATTTTGAGTGAAATTGACTGTTGCCTTGCCTGTAATTAGGAATACAAACCAGATCTATTTTTAATTTCCATTAAATACAGAAAAATACAGCATGTTTCTGGTGAGAAACTGCTCATTATTGTTTGTGAAAATAAACATCACTATACCTTGCACAAGCAGAAAAGCGTGGCTTGAAGCTTCCCCTGCTACATTCATGGCTTTGACCATGATACTGGCTGAATCTTCTGCAGTCACATCCCTGATCACCAGCTCACATACGTGGTCCTCAGGCCAGTACCAGTAAATACGATCAGACTTCTCCAGCTGAACGCCGTTCTTGAACCACTGACATTCTGGTTCTGGTCTACCAACAACCCTGACTCGGAAGTTAACCTCGTCCATGGGTGCAACGGTCTTGCTAGTAATACGCTCCAGGATCTTGGGAGCTTCCATGCTGGGAGAAAGCTGAATCCTCTCTGGTTTGATGGTGGGTATGGTCACGTTTCCCTGTTCCTCTAGTAGCTTCCTCTCTGCCTCTTCTTTCTCCTTCAAGTGGTGAAGCAGGTCTTCCTTTGTCTTCTTCAGTAGGTCCTCATACGACTCATCCTTCCTGCGAGACTTCAACTCCACAGCAGAGATTGACTCATAGAATCCTTCCTCTGTCCTGCGCTTGAACTTGCTCTTCAGTTCATCTGACTCCTCAGAGGTTTTCTCGTGGACAACTCTCTGGGTCTTCTTCAGTTTGATGACCTCTTTCAGCTGGGAACTCTCGCCAGGTCTGTCCACCTTCATGATGTCAAAGCCTGTTCTTCCAGATTCTGTAGACTCTGCAGCTTTAGTGTCTGGTGCACGTCGGAGTACAGACCTGAAATCCTCTCTCTGCTGGATTTCTATCTTCACAATATGTTCTGTTGAGCCTAGAGGACTATCAGCAACCACCTTGACCTCTCCTGAATCATATGATTTGACATCAACTATCTCCAGGTAGTAAATGCCATCATAACGCAGTCTGTATCTTTTACTCTTGCGAATAAGTTGTCCGTTCAGGTACCAATTAACCTTGGGGGTTGGGTAACCAGTCACTCTGCAACGGAATCTTGCTGTTTCTCCTTCCAGAACTCTTGATGGTTCTGGAACCAGGACAATGTCTGGTTTTGTCTTCTCTGTCTCCTCATCAGCACTCACACCAGTGGGTCCTCCCTCATGAGCCATGCGCTCCATCTCATCAATTCTGTGTGCTCCCTTCCTTCCCTCAGGGAGCTGTGTCTCTTCAACAAGGCCTTTCTCATCCTTAACAATGAGGGTGGCAGAAGTTTGGTCAACTCCAAACTTGTTTGTAGCTCTGCAGGTAACAACGCCGCTGTCTCTAGCGTAAGCAACTTCATAGTCCAGACTGCAATAGCCAAATTCATTGACCATGCGCAGCCTGTTAGCAGCATCAAGAGGTTTGCCATCGTGCAGCCACTCAACTACCATAGTGGGGTCACCGATAGGAGTCAGTCTGCACTCAAAATGAGCTGGACCAAAACGCTTCATTCTGACAGAAGTCAGCTTCTTCTTGAACTGTGGTTTCTGCTGCTTCTCTTTGTCATAAAGGTCTCCCTCCTCCCACTGCTCTTGGCCATAACGCTGATGAAGGGGTTCCAATTCAGGAGCAGCAATCTCTTTAGCCTTGTAGGTTCCTTTGGTAATAATCAGCTTCCTCTCTGGTTCAGGTTCAGCAAATTCTAACTCGACATTGACTCTACAGCGAGTGGTATCTCTTCCAGCCTTGTTGATGGCTGTAGCTGTGTACCAGGCACTGTCAGAGCCAACTGATGAAGGGATCTGGAATTTGGCCTCTCCTCTAGTTCCTTCGATCCTGAAGAAGCAAAAACCCATATTGAAATACAATTATTTATATTATTCGTTTTAAATATTCATATTCATTTATCTTGAGTTGAATCTCAAAAGCCCCATTAACATCCCTAGCTGCTAAAAATGACATACCATCTGTGGATGATGACTTATTTGGGCAATCAAAAAATAACAAAGGTGCTTTTCATTAGTTAATGTCTTAGATGTGAGAACTATCTCAAAAAGAGCATATCACAAAACCCTTGTAGTATAAAGCATACCTGATGTTAGGATGCTTGTGTGGAGTAATAATATCACTGTTTTTCAGCCAGACAATATCAGGAATGGGGTTTCCAATGGCCCTGACAGCCAACTCGACCAGAGTGCCCTGCTTCACACTGATATTCTTCAGCTTTTCAGTGAACTGGGGGCGTACCAGGCTTTCTTTAGCTGTGGATGTTTAACAACATTCATGGCATCAAATGTCTCTCACGTTTGTATGAAAATATATTTAATCTGTAATTGACCTGCAATCTTACCATCGACAGTCAGAGTGATGGAGATGGAGGACTTTCCAGCTCTGTTCTGAGCAACAACTGTCCATTCTCCAGAGTCGTGAGGCATGGCTGCTACGACGATCAGAGACTGTGTTCCATCTTCTTTAACAACAATCTTGTGGGTGAAGTCACTTACAACTTGATGACCTGTGTCGAAGAGGGTAAGTTAATTAAGTAAGTTAAAAGTGGGCTGTATGACAGACATGATGAATATTGATTGTTAATATTAGTTTGTTGCGCTTACCGTTGTGGAACCAGTACGTTTCAGGCATCGGCCTTCCGACAACCTTCAGGTCAAATCTGGCAGTCTGCCCCTCAGAGCATTTACATGAGGAAGGCTTCAGGACAAAGACGGGTTTGTAGAGTCTCTCCAGCTGAGCTTCATCTGTCTCATCAAGCCTGCGAGCTGGAGAGCGAGCAGGAGAGCGGCTGGAAGAACGGCCAGGGGAGCGACTCATAGAACGAGGGGATGTAGACCTGGGAAAATATTAGACATAAGTACCATTATATTCAAAGAAATTAAGCTTTAACAATATTCATCTCTTCTCTGGTGGATAGCAACATACCTGATTCTCTGCATCGCTGGCTGGGGGGTGTATCTCTGAGGTGTTGCTACTCCAGAGGGTTCCACATACAGCTTGCCAGAGCTGACAGCATTGCCCTTCATGTTGCTGGCGAAGGCGGTGTAAACACCCTCATCCTCTGGAAGCACCACAGGCAGGCGAAGGCTGGCTCTGCCATCCTGCAGAACCTCCATCTGATAATGGCCGCTATGTTGAAGACGGTTGCCATCTTTGTACCATGCAATCTGTTGAAAGAAAACAAGGTCCATGAATTCTGACACATTCTTATTGAGCCTTCATCAAAATAAAGTATTTGTGTTGTTTGTTACCTTGGGCAGTGGGATTCCTGCCATTTTACAGTGGAAAGTGACTCCCATTCCCTCCATAATCCTGTAGTTTTTGACTGGTGTGGCAAAGGTTGGCTGCACGGCCTCATGCTCTTCTGAAGTCACCATTAGCTCTCCATCCTCAGTCACAATCTCTCTGTAGGTAATTGTCATGATCCGGAGCTCAATCTCCTGGATGATCCTCTGCTCAAATGCAGAAATCTGGAATTCCTGAAATATAAATAGATTTAGTCTAGCATTGCAAAGATCCTTATGCACATTAGAGACAACTGAAGTATTAGGAAGTACCGTTTCTGAGACGAAGCTCATAGGGGTGGTGACCCTCCTCTGTTCAATCTCGTATTGGGTCACGACCACTTTGGGCTCCTGCACCACTTCAGATGTATATGTCACGTCATACTGCTTCATGTAGGCATCATATTCCTCTGCAGACATCAAGAGAAAACAGCTGTTCAAACATACAGATAAAATGGGTCTGTTTTGTCAACTTAACTTCTAGAGATAGTCACTGGGTTTACCTACGACCTGTGGTTAAGGTATTGAAGGATGACCTACCTTCCTCCAGCAGAGCCGCTGAAGCTGAGGCTTCTCCAAGCTGGTTCTTGGCAAAAATGGAGTACTCTCCTGCATCGTCAGCAAAGGTCATGGAGATCTCCAACCTGCACTCTCCTGTTTCCTTCTTGTAGGCTACTTTATATCTGAAGTGGACAAGAGGCAGGTTATTGATGAATAATCTCATAATCCCGCAGATGGAAATAAAAGTAAAGTGTTTGGGACTGTACCTGTATCCAGTAGTGAGGGGCACGCCACTCTTCTTCCAGATAATGTGTGGTTTGGGGCTTCCTCCAACCTGGCACTCAAACACAACGCTTCCTCCCTCCACCAGCTTCTGGACACTGGGCTTCTTGATGAAGGATGGTGCAGTTGATGTACTGTCTGTCTCCACCACAACGCTGCCATGACATTTTAAAGTTAGAGCCGATACTAAGGTCAAGTCAAACAAACTTCTTCAGGTAATATGTTTATTTGGAAACGTGGAATTAAGATGAGTACCAGAAACATAAACCGTGACTCACAATTTCTCTTGTGTGATTCCGATTTCAGAAACAACGGATGTAGTTTCTTCTCTGCTCTCAATATCTTCTGACACTGAAAGAAATTTACAACAAAACTGTTGTTGTTTTCGATTACAGTAAACTGTCAAACCTTGTAGCCTAGTAGTCTATAGTAGCATATTGCCAAATATCGTCTCATATGTCTCCAACTTCACATTCCTTCAACTTCTTTTGCATTATGGAACGGAAAAGAAGAAAGCTCAAATGAAAGCTTCAGCTAGTCTAGTACCTAGTACCTACTAGTACCTTTGACAAGCAGATAGCAGGACGTGCTAACTGTTCCAGCCTCGCTGGTGGCCGTGCAGGTGAAGCGGCCGCTGTCTTCAGCAAAGGCTTCACGGATCACCAGACGGACAAATCCATTCTCATAGCTGATCTGGAAGTCAATGGAGCTCTCGATCTTGTAGTCCTCTCTGAACCACATGATGACCGGGCTGGGATGAGCAGTGATCTGGCACTCCAGAGTCACAGACTCGCCCTCTGTAACAGTCAGGTTCTTTAAGCCCTGTGAAAGAAAATATGAATCCAGAATGAAAGAGTTGTAAATTAGCTGTAATTTAGCGGTGGTGTATATACGATGAAACTGTCTTAGCTGGTAATGACGAGAATGACTTACGGCCACCAGCGTGGGGGGAACGACACTCTCTGTGAGAGTGGGTACAGCAGCAGCCTCAGTCACCTGCAACACAGTGATATGTCATCTCTCTGCTCTCATGTAGCTTCATAAACACTTAATCTCCACATCAATCAGTTAGTCATTCACATCTAATACATATAGCTCTAGAAGACAACATTGAGCACCAGGAGGAAGACCCTGAAAGAGTTGAAGAAGTAAGCAGTGTGTCAGTAGCTATTGGTCTAGTAGGAGCTGTCATTCCTGAAAGACTTGAAGATGGTCAATAGCTACTGGTCTAGTATGAGACAATATTACTGAAAGAGTTGAAGACAGTAAGCAGTGTCAGTAGCTACTGGACTAATAGGAGCTGTTAATCCTGAAAGAGTTGAAGCTACTGGTATAGTAGGAGACGTTATTCCTGAAAGAGTTGAAGACAGTAAGCAGTGTGTCAGTAGCTACTGGTCTTATCGGAACCGTTATTCCTGAAAGAGGGATATCTGATTTGGAAGCCAGTATGAACTGGTCTAAGACAGGAATCCCAGAGATGTCGGTATGCTGGACTACCAACCTTCCCCAGGTCCTCATACATCCCCTCCATGCTGCCTGTGTACACCACTTCTGACTGGAAGGGAGAGGCCAAATGGCTTTGATATTTCATGTATTTCACATCTCTGTAAAGAGAGGGCTCGGGGGTCACTCGTGTCTCCACAACCCTACGAGAAGGACTGGGAGACTTGACTGGCTTGATGATCTTTCTAGTGGTCGAGAGGGAGGATAAGTCTTTCTGTAGAGTGGAGATAGCAGAGCCTGCCCTCGAGACCTGACCAACCCGAGGAGAACAGTGTTACCAACGTCAACGAGTGAAAATCACTTGACATATCTTGATTTTCAGAAGCCAAGACTTTGGGTGATGACTATGTTAGTTTTGTTAAAACTATCACAGAAAATGTAATTCATTCTTGACTTCTAGATACAAGTAGAATGATTAGCTTACAAATAATGAACAAATAGTAGTATCCTCATTAGTTATTTGGAAAGAAATGAAATTTCTGTTCAGTATTTTCTACTGTTAGCTATTGAGCATCTCAGGCAAGCAGTGACAATTAGAAAAGATGAAGCCACATGCTACTGTAACCCTGCTTTCATATTAATATGTAGAAATACATTTTGGTGATGGGTGGGTGAAGCGTAACCCTTCCTATACAGGTTACTGTATTAGGTTAGGGTCGTGTCTACTGCTTGCCTGAAGGTGCCTGTCCTTACCTCATAGCTAGAATCATGTTTAGGAACAGTAACTTTAGAAACTGTGAACTTTGGAAGTGGGGACGGGGTAAGACCAGTCTCCACCTGGCTGCTGGTTTCTGTGGTTCTTTGAATCTAGAGTGACCAACAGAGTTATCATTATCAGTATATCGATATATAAATAATATGTCTTTATTTCAAACAACGCAAAAATGACAAGACTATGATCTTCATTTATTATCTGTTGAATTAGACTTTCTATTCAAATTCATGACATGTGCATGTTAAAATGGAGGATAGTATATAGTCTAATTGATAGTTTGCAGTCACAGGCTGACGCTAAGCTTGTCATTTCTGTTTGCCAAGAGCCCGTCTAACCTGGGAGAGCGGCATATTTAGTTCAAGGCTAACGTGTTGAGCAGTAGCCTGCTGCTGTAAGTCTACAGGCTCCTCTTCAGCTCCACATCGCTCCACATGCACAGGCTGACGAACACGAGCTAGGTCAACAGCAGCCATCACAGTGGCCACTGCCCCCGCTCTTCCACCTCCCTCCCCCTGGAGACAGAATAAGCAGCTTGTTGGATACAGCATATGGATCTCAGCGTATCCATGGCAACAAAAACATTAGCTGAATAAATTCAGATCATCAGATGAACCAGAGGGGTTCAACGTGTTGAAGAGGGGACTGTCACTCAGATAGCTACCTGAACATTAGCATCTGATGGAAGAGGAGGAGCCCAGAAGAGAAAGAAACACCCGCTAGATATAGATACTACAGATACTAGAAGATGATGGGAGGGGGAGAAACATCTCAAACATCTCATCACAGGCCCTTTGGCTTGGACCTACATACTGGTCCACTGGTGTACTGTTGAGGCACAACTGTCTCCTGTTGCGACTCTACTGTTGAGGCTCGACTATCTATTGTTGAGGCTCTACTGTATACTGTTGAGGCTTTCCTTTCCACTGCAGTTAAGTGGCATTAACTAAATGATGTTGCTGCTGCTGCTGCTGCTGCTGATGATGATGATGATGTGTGATGATGATGATGATGATGATGATGATGATGATGATGATGATGATGAGACACGGACAAATTATTTAAAATATCTGGGAATCTTCCATTTAACAAAATGCTGATTGATGATCGACATCAGAAGAGATTTGAGGCACAAGCCAGTGTGATTTGGTCTTTGAAGAGGTGTTATAAAGATATATGGAGAGAAGATATATTAAGAGATATTAAGACACAAGACCCAGTCGGTCTCTAATCATCTCTTGTCTAGGAAGAGGTAAGTAGAAGTAAGTCAAGTAAGAAGTAAGACAACCACCGCTAGAGGGAAGTGTGCTGTCTATATCCTACCACTAGAGGGCAGTGTGGTGTCTGTATCCGACCACTAGGCGCCTACCTCTTTGACAGCCATCATTTGCTGTTCCCAGTGCTGCTCCATCTGCATTTGGGTGGAGGAGGTGTGGAGCTGGGTGGAGGTCATAGAAGTGTAGCTGGCCTCAGCCATGTAGCCGCCCTGCTTCCAGGGGGGCAGGATGTCGGCTCCTGATGCCAGCTGTTTGCGGGTGGTGAGGGGGGACTTGACAGGCCTGATGGGGGACACTGAGAGTCTGGAGGAGGGAGAGGTGGGCCTGGGGATAGGAGGAGACCTTGTCATTCCTGTCCCAGCTTTGCAGGTATATAATAATATGATAAAAAGTTAGTACTGCACCAGTACTAACTTAATATGATGATGAGTTAGTGTTGGTGCAGTATTAACTTATTAAGATAATACACCAGATTTTGTTTTTGTGGAAACGGAGTTGATGTTGCAGACTTCTCTTATTTAGAAGATAGCCAAACCATTCCAGTGCATCAGGGGTGTAGTTCTTACCTGACAGGTGTGGGCGTGGGGGCCTTCACATGTCGGACCGGTGAGGGAGACTGTTGGCGACCTCCGGCCACCCTGGCCACCAGTGACGGTGGGGTGGGGGACTTGGAGGTAGGTTTAGGAGGAACCCTGGGGGGGGTCTTGTGTGCTAAATGTTGAGTCATGATGCCTCCTTCTACCTGCATCTCCATTGTGGTGGTGGTCTGGAAACTAGCCTCGGCCCGCTGAAGACACAAGACAGCAGAGTTACTTAGCAAGGTAAGACGCTGTTTATCTCACTGACACACTGTTTATCCCACTGACACACTGTTTATCTCACTGACACACTGTTTATCTCACTGACATACTGTTTATCCCACTGACACACTGTTTATCTCACTGACATATTGTTTATCCCACTGACACACTGTTTATCTCACTGACTCACTGTTTATCTCACTGACACACTGTATCCCACTGACACACTGTTTATCCCACTGACACATGGGCTAGGTTTAGTGTTAGAGCTAGGCTTCGCATCAGGGCAAGAGTTAGCATCAGGGCAAAGGTTAGAACTAGGGTTAATGTTAGGGC
>OMNR01098268.1:0-15824 GCA_900303205.1 Mora moro
GGGGTTAACCAATGTCCCACCTTCCCAGTCTGTACTGGGCAGTGACTGCAACACAGGGAAGATGTCACCAAAATCATAATCTACAAAAAAAAAAAGGGAGGGAGAAGATGGAACGTTAGAGAGGGAGAGAGAGAGTGAGAGAGAGAGAGAGAGAGAGAGAGAGAGAGAGAGAGAGAGAAATTAGAGAGGCAAGAACAGCAATCATGACAACAACAGGCATCATGAAAAAGGATTTGGACCAGCACATAACAACAACAGACAAAATGAAAGGGAATTAGAAACATGGGATTTAATGAGGGAGGCCACTTAAAGCTCTGTAGGCGTTGATGAATGCAGCATTCACACATGGTGCTGCCACCACTCCGATAAGATGAGTCTTCAACTGAAGCAAACACTTTTCTTATCGCCATCCAAATCATTTCAGTCTGACATTTTTAACAGCTTTCTATATGTGCCGAGTTACCACCTGAGTCATCCCAGCACAGTAGTAGTTACGGTAGTACTCCTGCTATAGAGACACGCAGCCTTTTTAATCCCATAATAACAAAGGCTAACGACAAGAATGGAGTATAGAGGTAATTATGTACGACTTAAAAGCTAAACGTCAAAGGTAGTGTAAAAAAGGGTAAATCGGAGTGAAAAATGGAGATAAAGTTGATTATTATTCCTTATTTTGGAGCCCACCCAGCCTAATTGTATATATTTTTTTAATTATATTTATCTGCAGGTATATTATTACAGGAACTTTATGTATAATTCGAACCACCCCAGCTAAATGAGTTTGTCTCTGTGTGTACAGGATAGATATGTCATACATCAATAAAAAACACTGAAATCCTTATTTTGACCCAAGGTGCTATATGGAGCAAATGTAAGCTCCAAGGATTCGCATGGTTCGGCATTAAACTGCTCAATAAGGAACAAAGGAATGAAAGGTCTAAAGCGAGTGTTCTGTACCTTCACTAGATGGCGCTATGGCACTGTCATCCCACTCTAGGTTGGTGGAGGTGAGGGAGGTGAAGGAGTGAAGTGACAAGCTGTCGGAGCTCGGCAGCCTTTCCTCAAAGTCTAGCAGGTTGTGGGGTTTGTAGTACTCCGGCATGTAGGGCGCTACGTCCAAATATGGAACATCCTGGGACAGCATCATCAAGCAGGCATTAGGTGACAGCAGTGAATACATGTTGACATGACATCACCACATTATACTTGGAATGAGGAACATTGAAATGAATAAACAAAAGGGCAAATCCTGAACTTGTGAGTCAATATGTGGGGATGATCAGGGAGCAGGTACTGACCAGCTCCAGGTCAAATCGGATGAACTCCAGGCCTGACACCAGTGTGAGGAAGAGCGCCAGGTGGTCATGGCTGCAGACCAGTGCATTCCTGGAAGGTAGATATAGCAAACATTAGCATGGGTCAAAGAGGCTGGTACACCGTGATCCGAAATGAGAGGAAATGGCAAGAGTGCTTGAGCATTCACTTGAAGTAGTATTTCTGTAGCAGGGCCTGGTTCTCCTGGAAGAGGCGCAGGTAGCTCTCCAGGGAGCTCTCACTCAGGGCCAGGTACAACCACGCACGGCCTGCAGACAACACAATGAAACAACCGGAAGTATATTTAACTGCTGTTGTGCTTTTGTTGTGTCTGAAGCCACTGCAAAACCTATATTTTAACGGATAGTCACATGCTCTGTTGAGGAGAGTGGACATTTTGTAATCCAAGATCTAAAGAATACTACAAACGCTACACTACAAAGCCTAGGCATTTAGCAAAGCCTTTAGCATGTTACAAATGACTGCCAATATGGTGTCTCCCTTCACTGTAAAAAAAAAAAAAAAAGGAAAAAAGGATGCATTAGTTAGGATATTATACCCATGTGACTTTCTACTACTTAGTACTGCTTAGTTTAGTTCCTGCACTCAAAATAGATACTTTTAAGCGTGTATGTGTGTGTCTGGTATCTCTCACTTCGGCCAAGGTTGGTTGCTATGTGCTGTAGCTCGTCTATCTGCCGAACTGCCTCTTTCCTGGTGAAGTGAAGGACGAGCACCCAGTAGCCAGAGGAGATGTCCTGCAGCCTTAAAACACAGCAACAACACTTTTAACCTTCACGTTTATGAAAATCGTTCAACAGAAAACAAAAAAACAACTGCAATTTGAAATTAATTTATTGAACTTAGTCACCATGACCAGGCTTCAGCTAGCAGTGTTAACCTCATACGTTAACATAGTAAGAAATCTATATCTATATACTCCATAGACACTTTCAGTCAAACAATACTGGTGGGATGTCCAAATCAAGGACTCATGCCCATCCCTACACAGGATATGTTCATTGTAAAACATTAGGTTGAGATACTTGTATCTGGTCTTACCCATATAACAGAGCATGGTCCAAATGCTCACACAGACGCTGCAGGACCCGGTCGTGGTTGCGAATGGCAGGAGTTTCATCCTCACAAGCAGCAAAATAACTCTGCAACTGTCGACAAAATGTTACAAAATCAAGAAATGTCTAACAAGTGTCCCCTGTCTGTGTGTTTGTGTGTCAGACATCTCAGCTTTCCCCTTTCACAGCTGACAGCCATTTTGAAGACATTCGTCAAATCTGCATTTTTAGCCGTGCAGCAAAATTGACACAGTCAGCAACTTGGAAAGCAGTTCAAACACCACTGTGGAAAAACAGATGGCGGGAACAACTAAAAGGAAGGATGAAAATAACTAAGCAGGGTTGTGACCCCAAGGAGGGCAGACATAATTTTGCCATTAATAAGAATTCACGACTAAGCAGTGCGGTTTCCCCTTTAGAGGACAGCATGTGCCTTGTTGGAGGTGGGAAGCATACAATGGACAACAGTTGAAATGCCTTAATACTTTCAGGAGTCAACAAGAGGCATTACCATCCTCTCAGAACAATTTCTGAGGCAATCATTTAAACAAGGAGAATACCATGAATTGAAAGAAAACTCAGGAATTACATTTCCATTTCAATCACCTGATTACCATGTGACTTTAGACTAGGGAGGGAAAGAATTTCAAAGATTGAGCTCCTTGTGAAAACAGGGTTTGGGTATCCTGCCAAGGAACAGCCAGTGTTGTTGTCTGTCAGTTGTCAAATTAGTTTCACAATAAAACAATCACATAGTAGAAACGTATAACGTGCAGCCTGTGTATACGTTTGAAACCTATTAGTAGACAACACATCATTGTGTAATTACTCAACTGACAGACACATTCTGTATGTTTACAACAACACTATGTCGCATTAAAACCATAGGGCTCAGTGGCATCCTTATGCATAGAATGACAATTACGGTGACAGGGGTAAAACACAAGGGTTACTATAACGATTAGCTGTGTTATTAGGGCGAGGCCCTGCCTTACGATTGCCACTGCATGTTGTTGTCCCATTCGTAAGACCTGGAAGTTACTCCTTTTAAGCAAACCTAATTTACTGTGCGTGTGTACTACCATGGACTTCAAAATGTTACGTCGGCGTGGCTAGTGCCCAGAGACTTTAGCTTACCTTCTTCACAGATAGAGAGAGGTTCTCCAGTATTCGGTCCTTGACTTTGAGTTGATCCATCACTTGCTCCCTTGGCAGTGCAGACTGCAGAGCAGTCAGCTGATTTCCCGCACAGGCGTTTCGCTAGCGTAACATAAAACTAGCCTGGAGCTCCCAACGTTATTATTTGCTCAACACAAACACGGGGTGGACGTGGTTTAACCGAACAGACCCGTCAATATGGCTGATGATGTCAATATGGCAATTCGTTGTGAAACCAACGTGCTTCGCTGAGAGACATAGACGGCATAGGTTACTGCTGTTGTCTATCCTAATGACTACCGGTTAACTTGCCAGCTAGCCGGGGTTCACGTAGCTAGCGAGTTTGGTTCTGGAGTGTTTACTTTAGCGTCCAATGGCATGTAATGTCCACTATATCGAGCTGGTCGGCAGCATTTTCCTTTACCCGAATAACGGCTGTGTCGTCTTTGATTGCATTATGTCAGAGTGCACTCCATGGGTGTTTTCGGTTTCATTGGTTTCATGAGCTAGCTTGCGAAAGCCCACACAGCGGTGCATCCCCGTCGACCGCCCGGCTGCCCCACTGACCGAGCTCTGAAGTCACCCTCAGGATTAACATGACATTAACTCGAAGGACTGGAATGTGAATATTTTTTTATTGTGGCATGGACAAACTCAAGCTTTGTTTCAAACTAGTTACATAACAAATCCTGATTGTTAAAAACAAAATTCAGTGCATGTATTTTACCGGATCACTTTTTTTTTCCTCCCGTATCCACACAATGGGGAAACAATTTTGTTCAATTTCACTTTCTGTATTTACAGCAACTGTATTTAAATTATGAGTGAATTAAGAGTGTACAGGGCATGACATTTCTTTTAGGTACAAAAAGCCCCAACCATCCCAAGCAATTGGCCTCCAAAAATGTTTATCCACCAGGTAACCCAACAGAAGCCAAACTTTCAGAGAGGGCTGCAGTACAGCTCCCACAGTATCAAGTCACAAATACCCTCCTGTTCACTTGATCTCAAAATGCATTGACACAATATTTTTTCACTGCCTTAATCAGATTTCTCCTTTTCTTTCATGTGCAAAAAGACAATGCTGAAGAAGAAGAGTCCCGCCATCATTGAAAAGACACTGGCATAATAGGGGTAGGCAGATGGGATGAAGCGCTCGTACTGTGTGTGCTGCAACGGACGCACAGATACCTGTGGGAAGAGAAATAATTTATATTTGTGAACTTAAAAATCTGCTTACATTGTCTTCAATCTAATAAAATGGAACCAATAATTTGTCTAAATCATCTCACCTGAGTGGAAGAGTACAGATGCGTATATCCTAGTCTGTTGTAGTCTACTTTGAACTGGAACACTCCATAGACGTCAGGCAGTGTGAACCGAACACTATATTTGCCTCCTTTTAGAGAGAAAAAAATACATAGGTGGTTAGTATTTCTCATATACTTTAAAAAGCCCAAACCAAATAACTGTCCAATCAAATGAGTGTTCAATCAAAGTAATGTTCTGCTGAGTATTCAGCTCAGAAGTGTTATTAAACTATTATACAGCACTGTTATTCAAAGTACAACATATACAGAGAAACACATTCCTCTTGGTACTGGAGTCACCTCAAACATCGTAAAAAGGAGTGTCTACTGTGTTTCGATTGTTAAGAAGTTGGGAGGGGGTAGCAGCACTACTGCCACAGGAATTTTACAAAGGTTAACATTACAATAAATGCAACCATGTTTTGTGTATGTTTGATGGCGCGTTCAATTGTCACTGGGGTGGCCCTGCATCCTAACTGTAGGTCTTTACCCTTCTTCTTGAGGTATGTCCTGACGAAGGGGTCGATCCTCACAAACTCCAACTGGATATCGTCACCATTGAAGGGCACCCAGCGGCCCTCAGAGAGCATCTCAATAACAACGCTGTACTCCTGTTGGACAAAGTTCACTCATTCATTAGAAAACCATACAGTGCTTGAACTCAGTGTTCAGGTGAAAAAGAAAACTCACTAACCAAGAGTATGAAGAGATTATAATATGGTCGTATATATACATTCCTTAGATTTGCTCATAGAAAATACACACACGCAAATATAAAACGCTTTTATGGGCATTTACATTCCTATAAGATAGGCTTCCAGAGAAAATAAATGTTTCCACAATATACAAATAAACTCCATGAGGACTACAATATTAACACGACGCCACAGGTTAAAATACAACTGCAATACCGGCCAAAAATAACCCTATATATAAACTATAAAAGTGTTGGTTTGATCTCATGAACTCACCACCAGATCAGTGATGGTGTAGGCCGTGGGGGGCACGCTCTCGCCCACTTTACGGTGGGTGACGGCTCCCACGCGGAGGACGCCGGCCTCCTTGAACACCCAGCTGGACAGGGCCTCCGCCAGCTCCATGTTGCCAGTCTGCTCATGCCTGCCGAGACACCGCGTGCAGAAGACCATTACAGTAACACACAACACAGTCCACACGGTCACTAAAAGAACCCCCCCTCCCACCATTTACTGTAAGCAAGCGTGGCGTCAGCGCGGCTCAGTGCATGTGTGTGAAGCAGCATAGACGTGACTTTTACATCCTGAACCTGCAAATGTCCATTACCTTTGGGATCCAGGAGTAGCCTTCTGTACAGCGGAGTTGAAGAAGGCATCGCTGAAGAAGTGCATTGAGCCGCTGAAGACTACCCTGGCGTTGTTGCGGGCCTGGAGGCCAGCGATCAGCAGGGTGTTTTTGCCAACGGCATGGGGGTACTGGAGGAGTTACACGATTACATCATTGAGGGTAATGCTACTAGCTTGGCTCAGGAGACGCCAGTAAAGAAGTCGATGCAACAATCGTGTGTGTGTGTGTGTGTGTGTGTGTGTGTGTGTGTGCATAAATAATGCACGTACCTGAGCGATGGGCCTGTCGGGGAAAAAGGAGTAGGAAGTGGAGGACCCGGTCAGAATGTCCAGGACAAGCGGGTTTTCTGGGTCTGCTACCATGCTACGGGTGAAGAGAAACAGGAGTTTTGTTTTAGTTTTTTTTACAGAAATCTCAAAAGCCAAATGATGGATATGAATTTAAATGGTTGACAACGCTTACCCGACACCCTTGAACAGAATGGGCTTGTTGGTGGGTGTGCCGACAATAGTTGGGGCTTTTAGCAGGTTCTCTGGATCGGCAACAATTAAAGTGTGCTGCAGAGAAACATTGATCTGTCATTAGGTTTCTCCAGTGTTCATAAAAATGCTCCTGCTTTGTAGGGGTGTACAACAATGTTCACAACTTCCAAAATGTATTTATGACACCCCTAATGCTTTGCACAATGTGAAATACTTTTGACAAAGGACAGGATTCAAAACGTCTCTGCATACCTCGCCAGGGTCGGACACATCAAAGTTGTGATGATCAATGACAGCAGTCTTCTCCTCATCAAATTCAATGCCACATTCACTGCCTAACTCCCTAAGAGGGTCACCTATAAATAAAACAAGGAAAAACATTTATCTCAAACATGGACAAAAACGGCATCTAGTTCCTGTTTGCACACCTGTGCATTTTTACATGTGCACATCAGATATGATGCAAGTGACGCATCTGAAATGAGCCAGTCACTGTGCAAATGTTTGTTATATGATCTGAAATGCATTGGCTTTCAAACTGACCAATGTCTGAATTGGCAGCAACAAGGACGTTTCCACCGCCGTCAATGAACGATGTTATGGTCTCCACATTGATATTGCCTCCGAAATCTGAAGTAGAAAATAGCACAGATGATTTTTAATATACAAAATAAAAATATGATGACCAACGGTGAAACTTGACAGAGAGTAAGGTGTTCGACTTACCTTCCACGGATGGCGCAAAGATGATTAAGTGGTCATAGAGAAATTGTCCATATTTGATCAGCGATAGAGAGGGATCATCTGCTGTCTTGAATGAAAGGTCAAAACCACGATCTGAAAAAGAGACAAGAAAAAGCCTTAGCAGGTCCATAATAATATGCAAGTGGAAGTTGTCTGTTATACTGTTATTATCAAATACTGTTCGGTACGCATGTGAACTACTCACTCCATTATACATCACTAAAATACACGATGCTTTGCCAATTAGATGTGTCCACTTTCATGACGGTCTCAAACTTTACAAAGCTTGCCCATCTTGCTGTACTGAAAAGCTGGCCCATGACAGAAACAAAGACAGGTAGGCTACACCCTCTTCTTCGTCGTTTGACAGGGAACCAATGTGGGGAAAAACGCTAAATTCACTGAATTCATCACCCCCACTGTTTGCAATATATATCGTAACTTGAAGGCTATTGCACATATTAGAAGAATATTCGAACGTAGCAGCACACACACGTACCTGCAAGACTGCGGAAGAAGATTGAATGGGTGTCTCGGATGTTCACGTTGTCCACCAGCACCAGAGTCTTCCCATCGGCCCACGCCGGGTGCATCAAACATGCTAGTGTCAAACATAACAATACACCCTTGCTCATGTTTCTGGATCTGCCGTTCGTCTGTTTTCGGGACAATATAGCATTGGGCTGGTTCGCCTGCACGGCCGCTGTCAACGTCGCCATTTTGCTGCAGAAGTCGACGTCAGCCTTAGCAGTAGCTAAACTTTGACCCCCCGGCGAATTCACCAATCACGGAGGGAAACGCGTCACGAGGGTCCCCGATTCCCACCAATAGCAGCACAGCTTCATTGTAACGCTGGGCAATTCGTTTGTTTGCGTGGATAGATTCATTTGTACTTGTTCTCGACACATACGATTTGTATATATCCATTGTTTTATTCGTTCTGTTTTGTTTTATGTTTTAATATTAAGTCACAATGCAAATTAAACCCTGCGTTTAATTAGCATTGTAACATGTGTTGTGCTTATTCACTCTAATGAACATGAGTTTATTTTACAGCGGCAGGCAATGTTATTGGTAACTATGTTGTGTATCAGTGTAAGCAGTAGTTTTGCCACAATTAACATTACCATTAAATGTAAGCTTTTCCAGTACAATCAACGTCGTTCAGTAAACTACTGCAGTGGCAAATTATCACCTATTACAATTATAAATTGTTGACTAGTTTTGTCATAGGTTTACAAAGTTTACAACTTTGAACAAAATAAAAAAAATAGTGACAATTAAAATTGGACATGACAAATATTTATCATG
The DNA here is from genome assembly GCA_900303205.1 of Mora moro. NCBI lineage: Eukaryota > Metazoa > Chordata > Actinopteri > Gadiformes > Moridae > Mora > Mora moro. The sequence goes on from OMNR01098268.1 coordinate 8,719, forward strand.
CACATAAAATATACATTTCCTGCCAGCATGTGAGCATTTTCCCCAGCTCACACATACAAAAAAATAATCTATTGAAACACAAACAATATTTCTAAGACAACTGTACAATAGGATTTTTCATGAAAATACTTCGTAAAATATAATGACAATGTACACATTTCATTTGGACAGTTTATGAGCCATTCATTTCAGTTCATTCATTAATTTAGCTTTACTCACGACAACCATATAGAGGACCTTGTGATTGTGTGACCTTACAAATTATACTCAGATGTACAGTTTACCTGTAGAACCCATGTTGGAGAAACAGTATTTCTCAAACCATAGATAAGTTAGTCTCAGCAGTAAAAAAAAAAAGACATTTGACTTGCCATTTAGCCACCCTCTTGCAGAACTACTAGTTTACACCCGACACCTTTCCCTCATTCTCCAGCTCAGCCTCTGTCTTCACCTTAACCTCTGTAGCATCAGCTTCACCTTCAGCCACAGCCCCAACATCTAACCCCAAAGGAGCCTCGATATGGCCCAACGCCTCCCCCTCACTCCCCTCCTCTCCCGCACCCCCTTCCACCTCCTCCTCCTCCTCCTCCTCATGTATAGTCTTTTCATCATTTCCCTCTCCTTCTTCGTCTTCTGCTTCTTCTTCTTCTTCTTCTTCATGCTCCTCGACCGCCTCATCGTTCTCTCTCCCCGCCTCCTGAGCACGGAACAGAACTTCCCCTTCCTGGATAACGTGCTGTGCGGCGGGTTGCCATGTTGCGGACCCCTCATCCCCCTCAGTGGTGTACTGGTAGTAGTCTCCGTCGGCCTGGAACATGACCAGGGCCTGGGCGGTGTGGATGCGGACATGCTGGGCCAGTGAGTTGGCGTCGAGGAACTTGTCGCCGCACGAGTCGCACGCGTACAAGATCTGCGTGTTGGGGTCTGGGCAGACATACGCATACATGAAGGAAATATTCTCCCCCGTAACTGCATTTCGTCAGGTAACTGCATTTAGTCAGGTAACTGCATTTCGTCAGGTAACTGCATTTAGCCAGGTAACTGCATTTAGTCAGGTAACTGCATTTTGTCAGGTAACTGCATTTCGTCAGGTAACTGCATTTCGTCAGGTAACTGCATTTAGTCTCACCTGCTTCTTGCACTTTCTCCACAGCCTTGGTGATTTCTGCTTTTAAAGCTTCCGTGTCATCTGTTGACACAGAAGTGGTCACCGGAACCACTGTGAGAGAGTAGACATGATGAAGACATCTGTTGGTTTAGAGTACAAGAGCTCCAAGTAGCACCAGTTGGCCCAGCAGTTCTCCTTTTGCCCTTTCTCTACTGTGATTATAATAATAACACATTGTATTTGCTAAATACTCAGACACTTTCCATAATAAGACTAACAATACAAATCAAACAAGCAAATATCAATAAAAATCCCTGTTCAAACATTTAAAAAGACATTCAAATTATGAATGAATTATAAACACAATAATAACAACGGCTTGTGTACCAAGCGAGTCCCATTCACTGAAGGTGGGGGGGGTCTCACTGACCTGTGAGCTGAGCCACGGTGCTGGCGGCCAGCGCCACGATGTCCTCCGTGGTAACCGTGACGATGTTGACCTCCCCCGAGGTCACCATGTCGTCCAGCCCGTCGATGGCCTCTTCCGAGCTGCCGGTGAGCACCAGCCTCTTCATGCCGGCCTTGCCCTGGTGCACGGTCCGCACGTGGGAGCGCAGGTTGTCCACGCGGTTGAACCCGCGGCCGCACTTGTCGCACAGGTAAGGCTTCTCTCCTGGGGCGATCGGCCCGAGCGGTAGGTAGGTAGGTAGGTAGGTAGGTAGGTAGGTAGGTAGGTAGCAGAGGCAGATTGTTTGTGGAGAAATACGTCAGAGAGAAAGAAGAGGGGGAGTTGAGCTAAAGTTGTGAAGCACTTTTCTCTTCATCCAAGGCAAATGTAGGCAATGTCTTAGTGAAGCCAGGAGAGATGGCTACAATGGTTTGATCACCCAGACCAGTATGGTCCTTTAATACGACATGCATATCTTGTCATTGTCATTTCATATCTTCCCATCATATTAGCACTAGTCTCCTTTTACCTATGGGGTATTCATAGTCATTGTTGTGATGTTAATCCTGGGCGATGGGGAAGTTGTAGTACCGTTAATGCTGTATTCACTTTAGCATTAACGTTTCTCTAGTTCAAGTTAAATCAAGTTACTCCTTCCCCTTTCTGAGCTGTAGTCACAGGATGTGGTTAGCCTAGTGTGACGCTACTGATACCAAACTCAGTGATCAGATTATTCATGGTTTTTTTTATTAAGCATTTATTTATTCAGGAAGCCTCATTGAGGTTAGGCAACTCTTTTGCACGAAACTGATGGCAGATACGCATACCTGCGTACCTGCCATCAGGTCCTGATCACTAGACAGGGGACAACTGGTGGATTGCCGTTAAACATGGACTCACACTTTAAGACTTCTTCTTTGAGTCAACGTGTGGTCTCTGTCGTCGAGACGGTTACCTGTGTGGATGATGATGTGCTTGGAGAGGTCTCCCACGTTGACAAACGCCTTATTGCACATATTGCACTTGTGTGGACGGACGTTGTCATGATGGCGAATATGATTGGCTAGTTGACTGGACTGGACGAACCTGTCCCAGGAGACGGGATGAAATCAAAATAAGAAATGTCTCATCTCATTGTAAAACAACGTTGGCATTTAGACGGCAAGCTTTCTAAATAACGAACCAAGGCAACCCGACAGCACAAGAAACACGGATGTCTGACCTCTTGCCGCAGCGGTCACAGACGTATGGCTTCTCTCCCGTGTGCTGGCGGACGTGGGCGATGAGGGAGCTGGCCTGGGTGAAGGACTTACCACACACCAGGCAGAGGCAGGGCTTCTCCCCTGCAACACCACAACACGGTCCATGTCAGATCACTGTTACACTCTCAATATGGCCTCACAGGCCATATCGTGTGACAACCCCCCTAATCCCAAATTGTATGCGATATGTCTGCCGCTTTGCTCTTTGCTTGCACACTCAGTTGCACTACAATTGTAGTCCAAATTCTCCTATAAGGGACACCCAATGCATGCCTTCTCAAAGGGTCTTGCTTTTCTCATAGGGTTTTCTCTTTTTCTTTTTTTTAGGGAAGTGTTTCTTGTTGTTTTGACATTTGGTGGTAAATATGGTTAGGGAGTGTGTGACACTGCGGTACAGCAGAACAGCGATGTCGTATTGCATGATATTGTGCACCACCTACCGGTGTGTATTCGTTCGTGCCGCTGGAGCGCCCCGGGGTCGGCGAAGGCCCGCTGGCAGTGCATGCAGATGTAGGGCTTCTCGCCGCTGTGGACACGCAGGTGACGCTTCAGGTTTCCTGAGGAGGAACACGACACACACACACACATACACACACACACACACACACACACACACACACAATACTCAGGAAGTGGACATAACAGTACCATGGAGATGAGATAAGACAACTTGATTCATCCCAGGCGGGAAATTCGGGTACAGGAAAGTATTAGAATTTAAATTCAAATATACATTTTCTAATAAAAAAATGTAATAAACATTTTTTAATAATTAAAACTAAAAACAAATATGGAAAATATACGTATCTATGCACACAATATGAGTTGCAGCAATGTCAATGTAAAAATAATTGTAAACATTACAGACAGTCGAGGTACATTATTAGGACATGAGTAACAGTATATGCTTCATTATTGAAACTATACATTATTGACAATACATTAGTGTCTCAGTGACTAAAGTGTCCAGTATATGCTATTGGACACAACCAGTAAAGACTCCCTTAATCTTCTTAAGAAGCTACGCTGACAACACATGCAAAACAAGTGTTAGTATAACATCTGCTTTTCCAATCAACCAAGTCATGTAAACCTAAAGTCTTTTAGAACCAATGCTTAAGTAAACATTATTGATGAAGATGCTTTTCAGTATTTTCCAATGATTATACCACCTGCTATCAGTAGTATATCCTATACATTACGGGTACAATATCCCATTGTTAGCCTATCTTCAAATTCAGAGAGAAAATATGACACGCTGAAAAAAGAAAGGTTGTAGCTCACCTGAAGTCGTGAACTGTTTCCCACACTCTCGGCATTTGAGAGGGCCGTCAGTAATGTGGATCTTTAGATGAGCCTTCAGATTCCCCACCTGAACATGAATATAATATAATATGAATGAACTAAACGTTACTAATTTTGTGATACAGAACCAAGCATTTTATATTGTTTTGATTTTGTTGACTGCAATATTAAATAGATTAAATGTGGTAACAGAGTGGGTCTCTCTCGCTCTCTGATTATAATTTTATTGGCTAATTACCACGCGCTACTCTACGGACCTGACTGAAGACTGTCCTGCGCTACTGAGCCTGATTGAAAAGGGTCCTTCCCCTTTCTGACTGACTGCCCTGTGCTACTCTACTCTACGGACCTGATTGAAGACTGCCCTGTGCTACTCTACGGACCTGACTGAAGACCGCCCTGTGTTACTCTACGGACCTGATTGAAGACTGCCCTGCACTACTGGGCCTCATTGAAGACTGCCATGCGCTACTCTACGGACCTGATTGAAGACTGCCCTGCGCTACTCTACGGACCTGACTGAAGACTGCCCTGCGCCACTACTGCTGCCTGATGATGAAGACTGCCCTGCGCTACTCTACGGACCTGATTGAAGACTGCCCTGCGCCACTCTGCTGACCTGATTGAAGACTGCCCTGCGCCACTCTGCTGACCTGATTGAAGACTGCCCTGCGCCACTCTGCTGACCTGATTGAAGACTGCCCTGCACCACTCTGCTGACCTGATTGAAGCGCTTTTCACAGTGCGGGCATTTGTTTCCCTTCTCCGTGTCGTGGGTTTCCAGGTGCCGCATCTTGGCGGTGGGGTCGGAGAAGGCCTTGTCGCAGAAGTCACAGTTGTACGGCTTCTCGCCGCTGTGCACCAGGTGGTGGCGCTTCATGTTGCCCGACGTGGTGAAGAGTTTCCCGCACACGCCGCAGCTGTAGCGCGCCTCGCCCGTGTGCCGCTTGCGGTGCAGGTTGAGGAGGCTGATCTGCCGGTAGCTCTTCCCACATGTGGAGCAGCAGTACGGCTTCAGTGGGCTGCGGGAGGAAAGCATGTATACCTCGGATTTACTTTTATAAAAAGGTTTTATTCGATTTCTTTTGTATTAGATGTGTTGTGTATATATGTTGTGTAGTTGCGTAGTTAGTTATTATCATTGTATTCTTGTATTCTCTTGTTTAAACCAGAATTTCCCTTCAAGGATGAATGAAGTGTTATGTTATGTCATCTTAATGGCAGCAGGGGTTGTGTTTTTAAGAGATCAGTGTCAGATCAGTGTAGTAAGCACCGCCAGCAATCCATTTACCAGCGACAATATGAAAGTAAAAATGACTTGAATGAATGAATGATTTGAATGTGCTTCATGTGTAAACAAAGTGAGATATAACCGCATTGCAGAGATGGCAACAGATGCGTTTGTATGGGTTGCATTTTCTATGCCATTTTTCCATTAATTGGTTTAAGTTTAAATCCCCCTGGTGATTGTCAGCCAGGTTATTAAAAGGAACAGATCAGAAACAGATTATGAATACTGGTCTACTCAGTATAAGATTGTTCTAACAAGGTGGTGGCTGTGTGTGTTCACTGTGCATATTACTGACCTGTGTGTTCACTGTGCAGACCGACCTGTGTGTGTTCACTGTGTATATGACTGACCTGTGTCTTCACTGTGCAGACCGACCTGTGTGTGTTCACTGTGTATATGACTGACCTGTGTGTTCACTGTGTACATGACTGACCTGTGTGTTCACTGTGCAGACCAACCTGTGTTTTCACTGTGTATATGACTGACCTGTGTGTTCACTGTGTACATGACTGACCTGTGTGTTCACTGTGTACATGACTGACCTGTGTGTTCACTGTGTACATGACTGACCTGTGTGTTCACTGTGTACATGACTGACCTGTGTGTTCACTGTGTGCAGACTGACCTGTGTGTTCACTGTGCAGACCGACCTGTGTGTTCACTGTGTACATGACTGACCTGTGTGTTCACTGTGCAGACTGACCTGTGTGTTCACTGTGCACATGACTGACCTGTGTGTTCACTGTGCAGACCGACCTGTGTGTGTTCACTGTGTATATGACTGACCTGTGTGTTCACTGTGCAGACCGACCTGTGTGTTCACTGTGTATATGACTGACCTGTGTGTTCACTGTGTACATGACTGACCTGTGTGTTCACTGTGCAGACTGACCTGTGTGTTCACTGTGCAGACTGACCTGTGTGTTCACTGTGTACATGACTGACCTGTGTGTTCACTGTGCAGACTGACCTGTGTGTTCACTGTGCAGACCGACCTGTGTGTTCACTGTGCAGACTGACCTGTGTGTTTTCTCATGAGCCTTGCATGCAGCGGGGTCAGAGAAAGCTTTATGGCAGTCTCGACAGCTGAACGGCTTTTCTCCCGTGTGAATGCGAATGTGCCTCTTGAAATTCCCCGTGTGGGTAAACTTCTTTCCGCAATCCTGGAACAAAACACATTTCACAATGAATACACTTCTAGTATGCTACGAGCAAATAATGTAATATGCACTATTCCATTAACATGGTCCGCCTTAATCGAGCTAAGCTGCGTATGTCAATGTGCTGTGTGAGTATTGCAAGATGCTTTGGTTAACAGCGTCCACCAAATCACATGGTTTTGTATTACATCACTTGGTATGTGCCGTTATCTGAAGCCACGTCATTCAATAGGGCTTGTACATCAGAATGCATCATGGGATTTTTTGTTGTTGTCGATACTCATACGCCATATTTAGAGGACTAAAGAGAGTTGTAGTGCTGTAAAATCCTAAATCAATGTAAATATACTGTAACCAAGGCTAATGGAGACTTTGTTCTGCCACGTCTCGCATGAGAAACGCCGTGGCAGTTTCAAACACAACAATGTCTCCACATAATGACAAATCATTTCATGATTAATTACTAAACAATGCAAAGAAGCAAAAAAACATAACTACCAACATAATGACTAACATTCCAAAATGGCGGCAC
>OMNR01098270.1:0-7500 GCA_900303205.1 Mora moro
GACAATAAGAGGAGACGAGCTATTGTGAAAATGTTGGTGCAACAATCACCCACCCATTACCCAGCTTCTTATGTCACTTACTGATGGGATGAGTCCATTCAGGTTCTCAATTATAAACACACATACCAAGTGTCCTTTCAGGGCTTCTGTAGAGTCTCATATAAATATAATATTTTTGGTCAATCAACAATATCATGTTCAGTAAAAAAAAAAAAAAGATCAGCTATATTGGGGTCACTAGGGATGTAATTGTACAGTTTTCCATTACCATCAGATTGCTGTAAACGCTGTGCAAAAGCGTACACAATGTCTTGCCTATTCAAATCTAATTTTAAAAGTGCAATTTTAAAAAGTGCCGCGTCAGTAGCCGCTTTCCGTCTGTGTTGTAAACTGTGGGTATGAACTGCGACCAAACAGCGAGGTCTCTTCCACCGTGTAGGTGCTCAATTGGTCCTTACGAACAGTGGGTTTGAAATCCTCGATCAACTGAACCTCTTTGTTTTCCCCGTTCAAACTACCACTCCTATCCGATGGTTTCGATTGGATCCGAGGTTTATTTTGACCGCCCTCGTCGTTACCGTTACCGGACGTAGAAGAAGACGTGAGATCGGTTACGGCTGTGAGATCAGTCACTGCTGTGACTTCCGTGTTGTCCACCTCTTTGCTTTCCGTTGTTTCTTTGGAGTCGTCACGTCGTGCCTCTGGGTCGGCGGGTATGGATTTAGAAGGCCCGCCTGGACTCTCGGGAGGCTCTTGGCGATCGCCAGTGTTGTCAGGCGAGGGTAGATCGTGTATCTCTTCCACTGTTGTTTGGTTTTCCTCTACCTCCGGTTCATCTTTGACTTCTTCCTTCTCTTGTTGGATCTCGGCGATGGGCTCTGTGGTGCTCTCAGGTTGACCAATGGTCTCTACGTTGTTATTCTCTCCAATGTCTTCCATCTCCGTTTTGGAACTGTCACAGTTTTCAATGTCCCCTTGTGCAGGGGCATCTTGATCTCCGTCTCCTTCTGATGAGCCAGTGTTGTCTTTGTGCTTCTCTACAGGGCTCTCTCCCTTGATGGGCGTCTGTGTGGACTCTTCAGCACCCTGGTCTGCCTCTGAAGTGAGCACAGCAGCTGTCACTTCAGTCTGCTCCTCCAACTCCTGCTTATCTTTAGCAGGTTCGCTCTCCTCTTGAACTTCGGAGTGACTGCTTCTCAGGTCCGACAGCGCAAGTTCAAGTTTAGTATTGTCGCCGGTGTTATTGCTATTATTTGACATGGGTTCTCTCTCCTTTTCATACTTCTTAATATTTTCCTCATTCCCTTCAGACCTAGTCATGTTTTGAGGTGGGCTTGCTGATCTTACTAGCCCCGACCCATTGGTTTCCGTCCCACTTCTGTCAGACGCACCGGCAGTGGAACCAGACGGCAACTCTTTCATGTCATCGAGAGGTTCGACAAATTTCTCAAAGTACTTTGACGTTTGGTGCAGCGTCACCCAGTTTGTTACCAGGCTGTCCCTGTTGTCTTCACTTTCCAAAACTTCTTGAATCACAGAGTCTTTCTCGTTGGTTTCACTGACCTCCAGAAGGCCAGGATGGTCCTTGCCTAACTCACTGCTGTTCTGTGCTGCCTGGTGGGCGGTATGCTGTGCTTGTTCTGCTTCTGGTTTGAACACCACGCTTTCGGCTTCCTCAGAAGGTTTGCTTCCTTCTTCTGTGTCTGCACTGTGTTGCCCATTCACAGCAGTGGGCTCAACACCACCACCAACAGAATTATTATCAGTGTCTGGGTGTTTGGCGGTATTCAGAGCGGACTCTGTGATGGATTCTACCTTTACATCATCTACATTGTTTGTGGTGTCCACTACAGTAGGTTCTGAAGACTGAGTTTGTCCCTCTGGAGAATCAACGATTACACTGAGATTCTGGTCATGCTTTTCTGTTGTGTTCATTTCTGAACATTTGTCCTGATTTTCCTCTCTGCTTTCATGGTCAATATCTGTGTCTTTATCTTCATTTTTGTCAGGAAGTTGTTTGGCTTCTTGTGATTCGGCAGCATCCATGACTTCAGAAACACTCTCTACCTGTTCTTCCTCCATTTTAGCTTCTTTTGGGACTTGATCTATGCCAGGACCCAGATTGACATTTTCCTCTTCACATTTTTTGTCTATTTCTTCATGGTCTTTAGTGCGATCCTCCTCCTCCTCCTTCTTCTCTTCATTCTGTTCTTCTGAATCCTTGGGCTCTATCTTCTCTCCTTCCACATCATCTTTGCCTTGATTTCCCTCATTGCCCTGGTCTTCATTGTTCTCCTTCATTTCTTCATTGTTCTCCTTCTTCTCTTCATTGTTCTCCTTCTTCTCTTCATTCTGTTCTTCTGAATCCTTGGGCTCTATCTTCTCTCCTTCCACATCATCTTTGCCTTGATTTCCCTCATTGCCCTGGTCTTCATTGTTCTCCTTCATTTCTTCATTGTTCTCCTCTTCTTCTCTTCATTCTGTTCTTCTGAATCCTTGGGCTCTGTCTTCTCTCCTTCCACATCATCTTTGCCTTGATTTCCCTCATTGCCCTGGTCTTCATTGTTCTCCTTCATTTCTTCATTGTTCTCCTTCTTCTCTTCATTCTGTTCTTCTGAATCCTTGGGCTCCATCTTCATTTCAGCAGAGGCCCCCTGTTCTGCCTCTCCATTGTCAGCATCTACTTTACTGTTGTCACTTTCATCTTCTCCATGATCACCGTCCGACCCCAGCAAGTGGCCTTTGATTTCGTCAGCTTTGTCCTCAGGTTGAATCCCTATGGCCTCGTCTGCGTCGCCAACATTTGATGTCTTTTCAGCTTCCTTCTCTGGTTCTTGATCCACAATTGTTTTCGCCTGTTCCTCAGCATCCTCAGTCGCTTGTTCCTGAGGTTCATTCTCTTCCACTTGATCTGCATTTTTTTCAGCTCGGTCCTCAGTAGACTGAGAACTTTCTTTAGCATCTATGCTATTTTCAATTTCCGCCACCTGTTTTTCGGATCCCTCATTAACTTTATTTTGACTGCGTTCACCATTTTCCGTTTCCTCAGTGTCTTTCTCTGGCTTTTCCTCTCGGTGCACATGCTCTTCATCTGCAACTTCACTAGCTTTGTCATCTGTTCCTTCCAATGTTTCCTTTGCTTCAGCATTTGTATCATCTTCGGTCTGTTGTGTAGCTTCATCCTCTTCAACTTTCTGCTTCGACACCTCCTCAGCTTTACCTTCCTCCTCCTCCTCCTTCTCTTCCCCCCTGTCATTTCCGGTATGTTCTTTGACCTTCAAATCACTCTCCTCCGTAGTTTCAACCTGATCTGCCTCACTCTTTTCGACATTATTGTCCTCGCCTTCTACATCCTTTTCTACATTTTCCCTTTCAACGTTGTTCTCCGGTACAGACGCCAGACTTCCCCCCTCCCCTCCTGTATCATCCACCCGTCTGCCTCTAATGCTCTCCATCTCATCTCTACTCTTTTCTGCACCCTCATGTGAAGCACTCTCTTCATGCAAATCCTTCCCGGGCTCGTCATCGTCTATTTTAGTCCCACTTGTTTCTGCTGCTGCCGTCTGTTCAGCTTGAAGCGCCGCGGCGCCACTCGGCTCTGATGAGCTACTTGAACCCTCTACGGGGACTCGGGTCTCTGCTAGCTCGACCGTGGCCTCCCCGCCGCTCGGTTTTCCCCCGTCACTCACAGGCGTCTCTTCGCAGCTGACGTCTGCTGGCTCCTCCGAGGGCGCCGCGTTCGTTTCCGGCGCTTCGCTCGCGGCCACTGTCTGCTGCTCTTTCGGATCATCTTGCAGAGCGGTTTCAACATCTTTTTCCTTTTTCTCGGGTTCCGATGCCGGTGACTTGTCCTTGGTTTCATTTTGCGTGGCCTCCTGTTCTGTCTGACTGTCGGCCTGCACGCCGGCCTCCTCCTCCACCTCCTCGGGCTCCTTCCCCCGGTCGTCCTCGGCGTCACTGGGTTTCGCCGGTTGGTCCACTTGAGATGTTGCTTCCTGGTTCTCTACCTCCACCTTCTCCTCAGACTCCTGAGGTGGAGACACGTCCTTCTCTTCCTTCTCCTCTGAATCCTCTTTCTCTGTCTCTATCGTTTCCTTGACGGGATCTGCTTCCGATGCAGGCTTCTCCTCTCCTGCTTTGTCTTTTTCGTCCTTTTCGTTGCCGGCTTCGTCGACAGGCTGTGCGTCGGGTTGTTCCTTGTCGTCCGTCTGCTCGACTGTCACCTCTTCTCCAACCTCCCCAGCGTCGTCGATGCTCGCCTCGCATTTAGTCTGCTCTGGTTGGGTCGGTTGTTGTGTCTCTGAGGTCTCCGATTCAACAGGAAGAGCATCTGAAAAACCACGATAACAAATGTTTATTATAGAATTGCCTCGTCTTCCATCTACATCTCCAAAAAGTCAAACATCCAGGAGCCCTGTCCTGCATATCTAATAGTTGTGGAGTGTATGTGTGTTTGGTGGCTGGTTTAAGCAGCCTCACCTGGCCCGAGTCAGACTGATTAGACTCTGGGGTTGGGTGAGGCTGCACACCTGTGGTGCATTGGCCAATCAAGGCACACAGGTTAAACCAGCCACCACCACGCATACTCAAGAGGAGTGAAAGTGGCAGAAAAGCCACTTATGTGGTGTGTAGTAAGGGTTAACTGTTACAATAGTTTATTTGGGATGTTATTTAAGTAATATAGGAATATATTCCAAAATAGAGTTGGGGCATTGGCCTTGGTGTAGTTCAGTGTATTACAATGGAGAATGTAATTCAAAACTATACCTTTATTGTTGTGTCGGTTGTCTTTACCAGGGGACTCTTCTTCTTCCTCGGTGGTAGTGTCACTGAGTTCTGGTTCAGAGTGGCACTGGCCCTCTGTTGAAATGGCCTTCGCTAGCTTCTCCTGAACAGACTTGGCTGGGGTTAACCGGGGAAAGAGAACAGTACATCGCATGTGCAACACAATCACCTGAATGACATTTGACACAGCATGCACAAATGGAACATTTGGCAAGCCGAAGAGAATGGAAAACCACAAACGGATAATATTTATTTAATATTGATACATGCAAACAAAATAAAAATATGAACACACATGCAAAAGAAGAATAACATGCACAACAAAAATGGAAACATCAAAAACACAAGCTTCATTCTATAGCACACGACACAACGACAGACACATTTTAGCTGCTGCATTTAGTTGTGGGAAATTATGTAAAACCTCCAGATGAAATTAATATCTAAATCCTGAAATAAGAGCCCTTTGTTGGTCTTGTTCTACACTTACACTAACATAGGTTTGGTTTCAAACACTAGATAGTGTTACAGTTGTGCGTGGGGGGGGTTATTGAAATCTAAAATGTGTTGTGGATTTAGATATTGAGATATTGATTCAGATAGCACAAATTTCAACACGACGTGAAAAAACGAACTGCCGGGGTTTCGCAAAGTGTAATATAAGCTGGAAAGATACGGGCACACAGAGAAGAGTAACAGAACAAGCAGTAAAATGCCAAACACAAAAATAAAACAAATCAAACAAAATGTGAAAAGTGTTTTTTCCACTATTAGTATCAGAATCACATACAGCATGAGACACATATCATATTCATCAAACAATAGTCATTTTTTTTGTGGGGAGGGTAATAGTGGAAAAAGCAGACACTGCAATCCAACCAGGTTCACCACAAGGCCACGAGGGACTAGGCAAGCGCGACAGAGTCCGTGCGATCTGTCGCACACTCACCTCTCTCAGCCTCCGCGGGCAGACCTTCCCCTTCCCCGGCTCCTTCCATCGAAGCGGGGATGGGGGTGTCTTCATGTCCCTCCTTACCCTCGTTCCCGGGGGGGCCGCTGGTCTCTGACACCTCCGGCGCCGTCTCCCCCGCGCTCTCCCCCGGAACCCCGAGTGTCTCAGAGTCCTCGGCCGCAGCAGGGGTTGCGGGCGGATCCGGTGGGGGTGACGGTGGCGCCGGGGGCGCCGATACGGGAATCTCGGCGTCTGGGATGTCCGCGTCGGTCGGGTGGTCTTTCCCGGGAGCAGGTTCGGCGGGAGTTTCCCCTCGGTTGGGCTCCGGAGGGTGTTCGTCTCCTTGGGGGTCTTTGGACGCGGCTGCGTGCCGGGGTTCCTCTTTGGTGTCTTCGTCCTCGCTCTGTCTCTCACTGCCGGAGGAAACGGAGTCTGAACGGGACCTCCTGTCCTCTGGAGAAGGGGAAGTGGCATGAGATAGACATTTACTTTTACTTACATTGTTGTTTTGTGCACTTTTGAGACGAAGAAGAAAACCAATTTGTGTGAAAAGCTACTGGGGAGCTGTGCCAGAGCATCTCCTGGAGGTACAAGCTGGCAAAAAACTGCAATTGCATTCTTAAAAAGGGGATTTCTTGCAAATAGTAGTCTTACCCATTCACTCTTTAACTGAGTTTCTTCAACCTTCTTAACATTCTGAAAATTCATTGTAATCTATATGTCCAGGTTGAGTAGCAGGTACTTTAACAATATTTTTCCCCACGGTACAAAATGGGTCGCATTTGAGTAATTATGTGAGGAATGGTAGCTGACTATTGTTTTGTCGTACTTCCTCCATGAAAATGTGTATTCAAAATGATATCCGATTTGTGTTGCTCACCATCTCCCCCATCGTCCTCGCTGTCAGAGGCATACTTCTCCTTCCCCTGCTGTTCTTTGTCACCGGATGGAGACAGAGCTTTGGTGTCTTTCGCCTTTGAGTTCTCGTCCGCTTCGTCGTCTGCTTCAAAATCCTCTTCATAATCTGCAAGAAAATGTACACATACGCTCCATCATCTTAGAGATGTTTGTTGGCAGGGACAAGATTAGGTATAGGTTGCGGTGGAAGGTTGTGTTTTATCAAAATGGCTTTTAGAAAAGCCATTTTGATTGTTGATTCATTCATTAGCTTTCATTCATTTTACCATCTCGGGGTTTGTCCTCATGTATTATCTCTTCTTTGATTTCCGTCTCCATGTCTTGTGGAGGAGGTGTCTCTGGATCTGCTGTGGAGACAGTCCTCTCCTTCTCCTCCTCCTCTGTCTCCTTCTCCTCCTCGTCCTCCTCTGCGGTCTCCTTGTGGACCTCACTGGGGCTGCTGGTCACCTCTGTCTCTGTGTCGTCTTTCACCCTCTTGGGGGGCGGCGTTGGCTTCTTGTCCAGCCCCATCGCTATAATACACCTGGACAGTGAACACATGCACTGATGTCGTTGGTGTTCCAGAGCAGGGGCGTGGCCACGGGGGGGCCTGGGGTGGCGCATGCCCCGAGTGCCACCCCAACTAAAATGGCATTTAAATAAATTAAAACATTAAACAGCATTAGTCTGGACACACCACTCTTCAGCAGCTATTTCCCTATGATGCCAATACAACATTCATTGTCAAAAGATTTATAAAACACAGGACTCACTGTTGAATGACGGTTATGGTGACGGCTAATGACTGCTGACGGTGGCATAAGGCTACCTTATATGGACCTCCCATCCACCGAGAGACACCTATT
>OMNR01098270.1:10000-12483 GCA_900303205.1 Mora moro
GATCAGTTGTGCTCCTATTTGGCTTTCAAGCAGGCGGGGGTTTCGTTTTTTTATGAGCAAATACAACCAGCAAATATGACCCGTAAAGGTTTCATTGCTCTTGCAAATATAACATATATATCAATAATATTGATATACTCTGTAATGAATATAATGTAATGCTAATGCTAATAATACTAACAATACTACTAATAATATGTGTATTCATGGTTTAGAAGGTGGTAACTTTTTTTAAAAATTATTTTGATGTCTACAAATCATTTCCTGAATCAATATCCTGTGGGACGACGTTTGTAAATGTTTGTTCCAGTTTGTTCCATCACACAAATACAAATGATTGACTAAGAACAACAAGAGCTCTACGGAGGAGTATGCAGCTGTTCTCTAGGTAGCGGCTCATAGACTAAATGTCCCACAGTCAACAGATCCCAAAACAAGCCCTAACCTGCCGACGGTATAAACCGGCTGATAGACATTGAGATGAGAGAGGGGAGTTAGGAAGGTAAACAGCCCTGTATCAGCACCGGGCACAACCACACACAGACACCCGTGACCTCACTGTTTGCTTTTCCTCAGACACTGAGGAAACTGAGCCCCACGAACGCTCACGGTTGAACAGCTGTGATAAAATGCACTCGATCTCACGACTTCCCTTCAAAAGCAGCCGTCCCCGGGCCGCAGAGCAAACACGCGGAGCGGCAGCGATCGGCACGCACCAGATAATCATTACCATTAGCAAGAGGAACTCTGGACCGCGGAAATAACTCTTTAGCCTCCTGGATACTAAAGCCTGTCACTCTGGCTATGTGTTTATTTGAACCAGAACTGTATTGCACACAGACAACACCACAGCACACTGCAGGTGCTTTGTCCTTAGGTAGATCGCTGGATAGTCTAGTGGTTAGGGTGTTGGGACTCCCAGCCGAAAGGTTCTGGGTTTGAACCCCAATGTCTGCAATACCTGATTGTAACAATCAATAGCAGTCTACCAGCAGGCATCCATCCCTGAGCAAGATACTTAACACCCTACCTGCTCATTAATTACATGTATCCAATGTAAATCGCTGTGGATAAAAGTGTGTGCCATATGACCAAAGAGTAACTAGCAAGACAGATATAAATGTGTGTCACGGTGAAGAAATATGCAAAAGACCCTTCCTAAGGGATACCTCAGTAAGTCATGTGTTGATGACAACCCTGTCACCCTGTGTGTGTGTGTGTGCATACGGAAGGTAGAGTTGAGACTCACAGACTCAGTGGACTCTGAGTGCTCTCCTTCCGGCACTGAGTGTTGTGTGCGGACCCCCCTGGGGCCTGTGGGGGGCCGTGGAGACAGGATCTGGATGAGGTCCTCCTCATACCTATTGGAGCGCTCCACCTGTTGAGAAAAGACGTTGGTTGTGTGGTACGAGTGTGTGTTTTTCTTTGGTTGGTGGGGGGGGTTTCATTGTAAATTAGAAACATGGCATTATAGGGTTAGGGTTACATAGGAGGTGTTTAGCATTTCAATTTTTGTTGTATATGGTTGTGTGGTTTTTTTTGGTTGGTGTATCGGAAGTCTGCACAAAAGACCTATTTCACTATTTCACCTATTAGCACATTCAATACATGGCATTGATACAGTTAACATTCATGAAGGATCACAAAGTTTAACAAAATTGGATACGCCTTAGATGTCTCAAAACAAAAACAAAAAAACGAATATAACACGAAGGCTAGCTATCTCATTCGATTTTAGACAATCTAGAACTTAATTCAAGCTAATCATCAGTCGCCGGGCGTCGCTAATGTACCTTGATCTTATGCACTCTTTCTCTCCGTGCAAACTCCTCCAGTTTCCGTTTGATCTCTATTTGATGGACGCGCTACATGGGAAGTACACAGGACAGCATTTGCATAATTCATTATGCAAGGAGATCCACGGACAAGATGGTCGTGTGTTTATGGGCGGGCCGTGGTGGTGGTGGTGGTGGTGGTGGTGGTGGTGGTGCTGTATACCTCCATGTCCAGCACCTTGTGGAATATGGCCTGGGCCAGGCATTCTCTCACGTGCCTCTGGTGCACTCTCTGCATCAGCTTGTGTCTGTACTCTTTGTCCGGAACAATCCGTCCACTCCTGGTGATCTGAAGGGCAGAGAGGATGACGTGAGCAACATGTAGGCTGTGAAATTAATTAAATGCTTTGGATGAAAGTGTCTGCTAAATGACCTATGAGTGAAATTATGTTATGTATTTATGTTCTGTCAGAACACATTATGAGTTGATTAGTCCAAAAAATTGTGTAAATGTATTTATTTATCATCGTAATACATTCGTTGGATTGTTGGAGTGTGTGTGTGTGTGTATACATGTTCTGGTTACATCACTGTATAGTTAATGTCTTGTTAAAGCTGCCATACCAGGCCAACTCTTTGTAGGTGTCTTCTTATCCGAGTGTTGCTGAAATATCCAGCGAGATGCTTGTCTGTCAGACTGTTGTAGGC
>OMNR01098288.1:0-34714 GCA_900303205.1 Mora moro
GAGTGATCGGAGTCGTCTATGAGGGGAAAAAAATCCAATAATAACCAGTCCCTAATTAACGCAAGTTCAACTAACTGCCGCAATACTTGCAAGAGCTTGCAATTTAGCCAAAACCCCGCAGCACCGGACACACACCATTCCCCCACTATCGGGACAGACCGACCACTCCTACTGCCTTCTATGTCTTCCAGTCAAATGAAGTACAAACCGCTCACTGCGCCACCTACTGGTGGTGCAATAAACCTGGAACTGACCAAATAACTACATGCCACAGTATATTATTAAACAAAACATTGAAGGGATTGGGCAGATATAAAAATCTAAAAATCTTTTTACAGGTGCTACAATGGCAAACTAGATATGCTGCATTGCAGCCTAAAGGGAAAAAATATAATGTAAAGAAAACTAGAATTAAAAAGGAATGAAAGACAAAGAAAGGCACTAGACACAGATCATGTGTAGTAAAACTAGTTTTCATCCGGCGGCCCCAGGAGGTATTAATGTGTGATGATTACTCTACTACTTTTTTTTATTTTCTAGTTTTCTAGTTTTATTTGAGCTGAAACTTGATCTGTTGCTTGGCAAGTCTCTCCTGTTTGAGGCTCCATTGCGGCAAACGCCCCTTTCTACCTCGGAAGTTTGTCCCCCCGATCGGAGAGAACCTCAGAAGGGTTTCCTCTGGACGATGAACCACCTCATCGTCGGCTGGATTGTTGGCCGTGTCCATGTACTGCCAGGGGTGCAGGGCTGTCAAGTCCAGGACCTCAGAAATCCTGGTTCCCACGAAGACCTTAAACCTCCAAGACTCTGACTCTCCGATGGATAAGGGAAGACAGCTGGGCTCCTGTCAACGCTGCACAGAGCTCTAACCGTGGGATCGACTGTTGGCGCTTTGGGGCCACCCTGGATCTTGCCATAACAAATGAGACATGGACTGCGTCACAGAAGATAAGCAGAGTGTAGTTTGTGGCTTCAATGGCGACCTCCAGTGGTGCTTAGGTTCGCGGTAGGGAGATATTATCCAGCTCAGGGAGTTCCCTGCTAGACCAGGCCTCAAAGATGTTGGGAGGAAGGTTTGGGTCACCCCAGCTTCTCTTCTTTGCCCACATCTTCTGGACGAGAAAGAGTAATGGAGGTAAGGAGGATCATATTGGCAGGCTAGCACCTTGTATATATGGCGCATAGTGGGAGTTTCACTCTCCGTTGATTTGGACCTGTAGTCAAGTCAAGATCAGTTGGACAATGCCACCATAAGCCCAGAGCCGGCTCCTGAGGATCAGTGCACTTCTCGGCTAGCCCCGATCTGATAGTGGAAGGCAGATGGGAGACAACAGAAGGGAAATTACTCACCCACTGCCGGATTTCGAAACCTCCAGAAGCTAGACACTGCCTCATCTTGTCCACGAGGAGGTTGGCAGCCTCGGGTGTTGATAGGCTCTGTAGACCGTTGTCTGTGTAGAACGACTGCTCCATGGACTGCAGGGTGTCGTCATTTCCCTCTGCATGGTCTTTAAGGTCTTGAGGTGCTTTTGCAGTGGGCAGCATGGGCTGCTTGTTGTACCAAATGGCAAGACCTGCCATTGGTAGACATCAGGTAGCTCCTCTCTTCGCAGGTCTCTCCAGACGAACCTCAGCAATGGCCGGTCCTCCCGTAGGAGACAAACCTGCTGGCAACAGTGTACTGCCAGAATCGCAGGAGGACACTGATGAGCGATGGTTGGTTAGCAGTCGAAGACCAGACGATCCTTGCCATTGTGTTGGAGGTGATGGGGAATGAACCATGACTCACTGGAGTTGTTAACCTCTTCTGTACCGAGCTTTGGTGACCCCCTCCATTGATGAGCTTTTGGGTCTCTGCTTCGTAGACTTCGGCCTTAGCTGAGTCTTTTACCAGTCGTCGCTCTGTGCTATGGATTACTGGCATGACTGCTTCGGCAGTGGCTTTCAGTAGTGGCACATCCTTGATGCAGAGCAGAGGTGTGGCGTACCGGAGTTTGTCGCCGACCTTCACCCTCTCGTGTGTGCTTCCAGGTTGCTCACAGCCTCTTGGTCCAGGTGGGGCCGTACTGCTAGCCGTTCACAGAGACATGAAACTGTCTGGGCCCTGGAGTGCCCAGCCAAGCGCTGTTTGAATGGCTGCGGGTCCTTTGGGGCTGAACTTGATGGGCTCTTTGGCGGTGATCAAGTGGGTGCAGTCAGCACCAATTAGCAGTAGCGGCTGCACCTTGTTGAAGTTCTGCAGTTGGAGGCCCCTCAGGTGGCGATAGTGCTTCTGAAGAGCGGCCACAGCTGAAGATTGCTCTGACAGGGTTAGCCGAGTCAGGGAGGCCACATGAAAGTCGACCGATGCGCCAGTGAGGCAGGCCACGTCTTGGTGGATCGTCCACAGAGCGAGAGACTCTGTTTCGCTTCTGAGTCCCAAGTGTCGAGCTACAGTTGGCAGTATAATCGTGTATTTAGCCCCATCGTCCAGGATCACGTAGGTTTGCAGAACCTACGCAGAACACACGTCACTGCCACTTAACAGAACATAATGCGCACTACATGCAACATTTATCCCACATCGACAACCAGTAAACAGGCTATTAATAACTCACTTTCTTCATGAAGGCATTCTCTGTAGAGTGACGAGGATTGTGCAGCCCCAGCGCACTGATGGTTACTGAAGAAGACACACTAGGACTCTGAGCTGTCCAAAAGGGGTGCCTGACTAAAATTAACACTTGAAACTCAGTATTAACAAATAATAATAGGGAATTTACAACAATTATGCAGCAAGCAACCTAAAAACTGTTATGAAGTGAAATTTCCCTTTAATATTCGGAATTGCAAAAGCAGTTTAAAAAACAAATTATTTAGCTTGATGATTTATCCAGCTAACTTATTTCTGATGTGTTGACAGGGCTGGACGATGCAAGCCCGGAATGTACTTTTGCCTCTACAGCCAGGTCCAGTTTGAAAATATGACAGAATTCCAGGTTCCGCATCTTCAAAGGATGCCTCTGCAGGTACATGATGTGCACAAAACATTGCACTTTTCGCACGAATAGGCTACCAAGTTAGCATTAGCATCTTATCATGTAAAAGGATTGTACACTAGTACACATTAGCATGATAGTATAGCGTGTTGGTGCAGAAGGGTGCTACAATGCTGCACTAGCATGCTAGATACTAGCAAGATAGTTTTTACCTGATCTGAAACTATCTATATTCTCTACATCTCATACATTGTAGTCCTTCAAATTAAACAGTTTCCTTTTCTTTCTTTTTAAGATCCTATTGGGGATAAGTTACTTTATATTGTATATTGATCTAAATTAATCTAATCTTCAAAAATCATTGATTAAGATTGGATAGATACATTGTACCTTGTCCTATTCACGTATGGATTTGTTCATATACATTTCCTGGAGATGTACCAGATTATAGTTATGTATGAACAAAAGCCAAAGCTTTCCAGCATCAGCCTGTAAGTGCCAAAAAAATACTCTGGGCAAGAATTGAGGACTTGACTTTTTCGTCCATAGTGAAACAACTATTTCGTCACCCAAACAACTTGTGTTTGTCAGGAACTATGTCTCTACACCAAATTACTGGTTCCTGTTGACTGTTCTGTTGCTGAATTCCTGTCCAAAGCACCAGAGCCGCCACACATTCACATGGTCAATTTTTCTGTCCAGATGCTAAAGGTACGTAGACGTCGTAGGTGTCTGAAGTAGTGTAGTGTTTCGGTATGCACAACTTTGTTCGGTTAAGGCTGAATAAACCATATTAAGCTAATTTTCCCAGTAATGTATTTACATACTGATCATCAATTTGACATGACCACTAACTTTATTGATGTATCCAAAGTTAGGTCAGTTAAAGAAGTAACAGGCATGCTTAGTCAAATCATAATATTTGATGAGATGGATATGCGATGGATCAACAGTTCTTGACTCATTATTGTGTTATGTTAACTTTTTTGTGTTGATTTGAAGATACTGAAGACAGTATACATTCATATTCATATATCATGTCACATAATCTAAGCTTCATAATCTTTATAGGAGCCTGCTCCATATATTTCAATAGATTTCCCGGTGGTTGCTAACAAATTGTTTGTATTGTGGTGCATTATACATCAGGTTTCCCGCGGGTCCTTAAAAACATTTGAAAAAAATTATACAATCTGAATTTTAGGCCTTAAATTATTCAAATACAATTTTGATAGGTCTTAAAATGCATTTGATTATGAAGTTCTGTAAATGTTGCGTTAATCTTCAATCTTGCGTCAATCTTGCTTTTAAATATATTTGGGGAAGAATGTCCAGCTCAATCAAAACATGGCAGAAGGTAGTGACAGCGCACCAGAGATTTTTCTGCCTTCTAAGGGGACTAAAGAGAGCAAGAGCAGACGTTACAAAGTGCTTCACAAAAGCAAATAGGAACCAGAGCAACTAGCAACTGCTTGTTAGTGCAAATATCTAATCAGCCAATCATGTGGCAGCAACTCAATGCATTTAAGCATGTAGACATGGTCAAGACGATCTGCTGAAGTTCAAACCAAGCATCAGAATGGGGAAGAAAGGTGATTTAAGTGACTTTGAACGTGGCATGGTTGTTGGTGCCAGACGGGTTGGTTGGTTTCAGAAACTGCTGATCTACTGGTATTTCCAAGCCCAACTATCTCTAGGGTTTACAGAGAATGGTTCAAAAAAGAGAAAATATCCAGTGAGCGGCAGTTCTCTGGGCGAAAATGCCTCGTTGATGGCAGAGGTCAGAGGAGAATGGCCAGACTGGTTTGAGCTGAAGGCAACAGTAATTCAAATAACTCAACTACAATCGTGGTATGCAGAAGAGCATCTCTGAACGCACAACACGTCGAACCTTGAAGCAGATGGCCTACAGCAGGAGGAGACCACACCGGGTGCCACTCCTGTCAGCTAAGAACAGGAAACTGAGGCTACAATTGATTTCTGCTGCGACATTCAGATGGTAGGGTCAGAATTTGGTGCGAACAACATGAAAGCATGGATCCATCCTGCCTTGTATCAACGGTTCAGGCTGGTGGTGGTGGTGTAATGGTATGGGGGATATTTTCTTGCCATGCTTTGGGCCCCTTAGTACCAATTGAGCATCGCTTAAACACCACAGCCTTATGGTTGCTGACCATGTCCATCCCTTTATGACCACAGTGTACCCATCTTCTAATGGCTACTTCCAGCAGGAAGCCATGTCACAAAGCTCAAATCATCTCATGTCATTATGGACCAAAATTGTGATTGTAAACAGTCATGCATGTGGGCTAGACAGAGTACAGTGAAGTATATTTGCTGACAACATACATGAGCCCAGTTGATTCTCTTCTGAAGAATGCATAGCGCTCCCAGAGCGCTCCCAAATTTAAATAGTTAATAAAACCAAAGTTTTGAGTCTGAAGCCACTCATGTAG
This sequence comes from Mora moro, assembly GCA_900303205.1. Classification (NCBI taxonomy): domain Eukaryota; kingdom Metazoa; phylum Chordata; class Actinopteri; order Gadiformes; family Moridae; genus Mora; species Mora moro. The sequence goes on from OMNR01098288.1 coordinate 5,435, forward strand.
ACTGAGAAGCCTGCAAAAATGCCCAGCCCCCCGACCCAGCGTTGGAATGGGGCCTGAAAAAAAAATGTTCTTGTGACTGGCTTTTAGGTGTTCAAAAAGGCCAGTCAAATCCCTTTTCATCAGTTGGGATTGTTGCCGACCAGTCATTCGTGTCAACGTGGACAACAATCTTCTTAACAGAGAGGTGTTCTATAAGCAGGCTAGGGATGACACAAACTAGGTCAAATACTTGGGTAGCAAAAGGATGTGACTTTGACCTCACATCATTTACATTGGAATCACTGTGTCGATGGAGGCAGTGGCACTGAGTACACCACTGTGTGAGCCGCACTGCGGATGGATGGCCGCAGCCAGGGACTGCTGCAGCGAGGGGGGGGGGCATCCTTCTTAGCAGAGGGGTTCCCTGCTGTCTCCAGACAAATCCTGATCAGAGCATCTCCTGATCATGGCCTCCTTCAGCAACTTGCGACAAGAGGAGGATGAGGAGGACTCATCGCTCGGTGATATGTTTGAAGAGTTAGTAGCAGAGCTGGTTAGGTACTCAATATACTATTGTTAAAATCTTTTTCTCCCCTTTCCCAAAGCAAATGGATCATTTTCATTCTGTCCCTAACACAGCGAGGGCCTGTGTCCACATAGTGTCTTTTTCTGGCAGAAACACGCAGGCATTGGTTTTTGTGTCTGTGATACCAATGTTTGTATCGATGTATCCACCGTTGTTCTAAACACCAAGCCTTGTAACTCATTGCCACTAGTGCTGGGGCAGAGGACAGTTGACCTCTTGAGGACTGACCCATCTAATCTGTAGTTGGGTGGCTGGGAAATAGCAACAGTGCTTTTCTAAAAAGTTCTGAGATGTTCAGACACTTGAAAAGACTGGCACGGTGCTTTTTGTCTATGTGTCCACATGCAGCCCTAAGACATACAATGTGACACTTTAAATTATGGATACTCTGATACTGGGCATCGGTATGGGACCAGTACTAGCCTAAAATATGGTATCTGGTGGCTGGAGTCTATGCATAACTCCAATACTTATATTGTATATATACACAATATACAGCATGACCTTGGACCGACTTATGTGTTTATCCAAAGCTTACCACAGCCATCACTTCCGGGTTAGCGGACCAAGCGTAGCTGTCACTTTTTTTGCCTGTGCATATGGTAGGGCTGGGTATCGTTAAAAGAACTATGATAACGGTACCAATACCAGTACCCTTAAAGTGATACCGATACCAATTGAGTACTTCATTCGATACTTTTTTTCCCTCTCTCTACTTCATTTAATACCCATCATGCATCATGCTTAAAATGCCTCCACTTCTCCGCATCCAAATTATTTTTACACAAATACATTTTTAAAGTGTTCAAATTATTGAAATATTTATTCAGTTAACTGTAAAAGGGGCAGTATAATTTTAAACATCAACCAACATTCTCAATCTATAGTAGCCACTAGTGCCAGTCAGTCCTCATCCTCAACAGTTCTTCTTAAGAAATATTAGCATTTCAGCAAGCCTTTTTTTTTGCCAAGTCAAGTCTCAAGTCTTTGAGCTTGAGTCCAAGTCAAGTCCCAAGTCTTTGAGGGGCAAGTCCAAGTCAAGTCTCAAGTCTTTGAGCTCGAGTCCAAGTCAAGTCCCAAGTCTTTGAGCTTGAGTCCAAGTCAAGTCTCAAGTCTCTTATTGTTGTAATGAGCGTTCTATCATTTGCTGCATGCCATCCGGCCTGCTTAAAACAGGGCATAGCTATATCTAAGGAATTCAAAGCATGTACTGTACTACTACTGGACAATCGGAAGTGAAAGTCCGGGCGGGTCTAGCGGTGTTCACTGATATGCTGCCGAAATAACAGCGCTAAACTGGGGCAAACAAAGAGGCGATCCCCGGTCAGGTCCCAGCGCGTCTAGCGGCCACCTGACAGGCTTCAGAGCGGAGGCTGCTGAACGGCGGTGGGAGGGAAGTGCAGCTTACCGTCCTTAATGTTGGTGCACCCACAAAAAAAATACATAGAATACAATATAAATATAAATAAAATAAAGATTGTTCACGAGTCCCAAATCTCAATGTCCAGTCTTTTGATAACGAGTCTCAAGTCAAGTCTGAAGTCACTGTGGGTGGGACTTAAGTGCAACTTGAGTCCAAGTCGCAGACTCGAGTGCCCATCTCTGCATTTCAGCCTTCTCTGGGGCAAGGCATGCTCTTTCCTGGCTGATTGTGTCTCCAGCAGTTTAAAACATTCGCTCTGCTGGAGTGGAGGATGCTTGGACACGTGTAATTAGAGGCCAGGTTAAACAAGATGGGGAAGGTCCCTCTCCTCTCCCACCACCACTCAGCAGGATTGGTGGAGGTGGCTGCGAGCAAACCATACAACAAGGGATTTTTTTCTAGGTCTGTACAAAAAGGATTGAATGCAGGTGTCATTTGCCTGGAGAAGTTTCGATACTACTCGATACCAGGTTGTTTCGGTCGATACCTTAAAGGTATCGAGTACCGATACCCAGCCCTAGCATATGGATATGTGTGTCCGTAGAGCGTATCGCAGGCAAAACCATTTAGTGGTTAATTTTAATTATGTTGGGTTCAATCAGTATTGGTAGTGTGCAATATAAGTTTGTATTATGTTTGGATTGGAAATTTGGTTGCCACAACAGCATAGTGAGCGAAAAAGGGGGCAAAGGAAATAAATGACAAAAAGAGAAATAAAGATGTATGTATCGGCAGATACTGAAGATTCCAGTATTGGATCGGAAACGTAAAAGTCGTATAGTGCCCTCCCTACTTTAAAAGCACACACAATTTATTAAGGAACTACAAACTATGAACAGATAAAGACATCACAGACATCACTATTAGTCACAGCCAGTTATATTCATAGTTCAGTAAATGTCATTTAATATACGTATTATATTATAAGTATCTACATTGTTAAAGTTATTGTCTGTTATGAAGAATAAAGTTGTATTAGTTTCAACAGTCTCATTAAATACAATATGTAAGAATTGCATATTTCAATAGCTCCAGTCTAAACTTTGACTTTGAAACAAAACACTCTCTCCCCCCCCCCCCTCTCCCTACTATTACTGTACTGTAGCATATTGTACCTTTAATTGTCATCAAATGGGGATGCATATGCAAAACACGTTTTAAATTGAGAAACATGATGGTTTTTCATCCAAACAAATCATTTTTGTTTGAAAAATGACAATATTGTTGTCCATATAGAAACTCATTGAGATGATACAACATCTTTATTTTTACTACAACAATCCTATAATAATGAGACAAATGTAAGACATTTGGACAATTACAATTACAATTTTGTCTATATACTAGGCCCATTGATTGAATGTGTACACCATCAGTCACTTTAAATGTGAAGCAAGGTTTAGGTTAAGTACTTTGGGTAAAAGTATCTATGTGTCTGTGTGCTACCCTGCAGAATATAGATGCCATGAACCCATGTGAGGATTTGACGGACCTTGGTCACCATCTGGCTGATCTGTCCATAGAGCCATACCTTGGCAAGATGGTGCTGTGTGCCATAGTGCTCAAGTGCTTGGATCCTGTCTTGACCATCGCCTGCACACTGGCCAACAATGACCCATTCACACTTCCTACTCAGGCCTCTCACAAAAAGGCTGCTCTTCTCAGCAGAAAGTGGTTCTCTGCCACTACCTTCAGTGACCACATGGCTCTTTTAAGAACTTTTCAGGTCAAATAAGCATTCCATATTAAAGGAGTATTGAATGTTCATTATCAGTCTAAATCTATACAAACTTAAGATTGTTAGTGTTGAAAATTTGTTTCATTTTACATTTCAGTTTGTTTTTCTCAGGCACTTTGCTCATGTCTTCTATACTTAGGCATGGCAGAAGGCCCGTAGTGATGGTTGGGAGCGATCATTCTGTGAGAAGAATTTTCTTTCACAGGCAACCATGGAGATCATCATTATGATGCGAACACAACTGCTTGGACAGCTCCGTGCAATTGGTAAGTGGGTAGGTCCTTTTTTAATAGGTAGCTATTTTTGTCTTTCCGTCTAAACTAATGTAATCTAGATCAGCGGTCCCCAACCTTTTTAGCGCCACGGACCGGTTTAATGTCAGACAATATTTTCACGGACCGGGCTTTAAGGTGTGACGGATAAATACAACAAAAAAAAATGACGACTGGCATAAAAACTGTGGTATATTGTAAATATAATAATAAACATGAATCCACTGTGTACTCGTATGCAACTTTATTAGCAGCGTCCTCGTAACATCGCGCCAACAACTTGCTACGCAAAAACACCCCCTGCTCCGCGGCCCGGTACCAAATGACCCTCGGCCCGGTACCGGTCCGCGGCCTGGGGGTTGGGGACCTCTGATCTAGATCATCTGATCATGATTTAAAGATTGATTTAATGAAATAAAGATATTTGCTATCAGCTAACTAAAAGTGAACATTAACAGCTGTGTTATGTTATGTCCAATGATCATTTAATTGTAAAATATAGATTGCACGACATTGAGTTTGCAAATTCCAAAAACAAAGAGAACAGATTAGCTATGTTGCCAGCATGAAAAGGGAAGACAACCCCACTAGCAGATTTAGTATAAGTAGAAGGATCAGTGTGTTTCTATGTTTCTTTTCACATTACAGTCTCCCAAATTACCCATAATTCATACCAAGAGCATCACATAAGCATAGCATCGTACACTTCAGATAGACTGGCATGTTAATCAACATTTCATTTCCACCGGCTCCTTGAGACGGCCATCTAACGTGCAACCTGACATGAGGCTGGTGTCAACTGTAGTGTATTCAACTGTAGTGTTAAACTTAAAACCTACGTATTTAGGTTCTGCCAAGCTTGGTATGCGTCAATCACATGTATAAATCGGTAATGTGGCGGTGGTAATGTGGATTCCAGATTTTAATGAATGCTAAAGTAATGAACTACTCCATCTAAACAGTCCAAAACAAAACACTACATCCGTGCCCTGCTTAAACCAATCAGCGTTCAGTTGCCATTAGTGCTGAGCCTGAATGTTTTTGTTTTTTTTATGCCTAGGCATCTTTGCGAACCGCAGGTAGGTTAGGTTACATTTCAACCTATTATCCAATTATATCCTCAAATACTTCAGTAGCACTTTGACACCTGCCGTCCAGTGTGAGAATCAGCAAGACTGACAGAGCCAGACATAAAACTAACTGGTTGTAATAATAATAATAGCCTAATATTTATTAAATGTTTTAGGGTTCCATGGTTGCTCTCCCACTAGTCAGTTGTGGCCATAGAAATAGTAGATGGTTTTAGAAGGGTTTTAATAATTAACGTATTTAGCAGCTATTTCAATGTTTAAACAAGGCGAAAAGATACCAAAAAGCTCTACCTAATAATAATATTGGGTTGGTAATTTAATAGGTAGCGATGTTTTTTCCTTTTTTTGCAATAGCAGCTGTATGATTTCTCTTCGGGTGAATAGCGCTAGTCCTGCCGTGCAATTTCATAAAAAATGTACACAATGTTCAAACCACTTATTTTCTTTGGGATGTTTGGAAGTCTCTCATACTATGGAAGGCGTGTGTCTTCGGAAAATGTTAAGCTACATTGAAGCTCTGCCATAACCGAGTGGGACTCTGACCGATGAGTGGATCTGAAAGCCACTGATGTCCATGCAGCAATCCTACGTGATAGGCCAATTGTAGTTTTGCATTTTGCACACTGTAGAAATGAAAAGGAAAAACAGTTGAAAATCAGTTGATAAAAACGCAATTCTGAATAGTGAAACGATTGTCAGAAGCTTGAAATTATTCGGGCCAGCCCTAGTTGCCACGCAGCTGCAAAATCAAGTTTTTAAAAATTTCTTCCCACAGACGGTTCCAAACCAGTAAGTCTCATATGTCCTGACACCCTGGAAATAATTAAAAGCAGCAATGTCATGCCACTATGAGAGAAGTACACATCTTTTGCACAAACGTACCAATTTAAGCTAAGGGCACGCAAAACAAACTACCTTACAGCCCAATTTGATCAGCCCTCCAGAATCCTCTTTCATTCACATCCCTCGTTCATTCACATTGTCAGATTAATGAATCTGACAATACTCAGCTTTTGGTGTATTCTAGAATTTCAAAGAGAAGAAAAGTCATGTGTGGCAACTACACACCACTTCATTATCAATAACTTATTGCTCACGAATCTAACCACATAAAAGGAATCCACAGTGCTGCAAAAATGCCTTATGCACTAGTCTAAACATGAATTAATCAGGGAAAATAGTTGTAAATGGTAAAAGAAGCAGGGGTGTTGCTGCATTGCCCCAGGGTGTATTACGAGACCAAGTTGACACATTACCATACTTTGCAAAAACAAACTCCTAGTTACTCACCCTGATACCGTCAATGGTTAGCTGATTATGGGCTGGCTGCAATTATATTGTTAATAAATAAGATTGCAAGTAGTCGATTACAACCTGACATCTCTCCGTCTGTATCTTTCAAAATTGTAATCCAGAAGCAAATCCTATTCAATATCTTTCTAACTTTACTTCAGTTTCTAAGTTGGCTTCAACAACAAACTTTGGCTGTGACCACTCCGGTGACGTATATGAGACATAGTTTGGGAACTCTTTCAAATGTAATACTTATCCTGATATCTATATTTATATAAGGAAGGAATCAAGCATGTATTTCTGTTCGACTTCTAATCGCCCCCCGGTTGCCCATTGACCAGATTGGTTAGCTAACCTACTGTCTGATTGGTTAGCTAACCTACTGTCTGTTTGGTTAGCTAACCTACTATCTTCCTACATAGAAGATCTAGGCTCTCTGAACCTGCCCAATGTATCTGCTTCAAGAAGCTCCTTCTGAGCTTCTTGTTGGTGTACAGTTTCAAAGCTGATGAGCTAATTTATGCTGTTGACACCTTATTTCACTCTTTAACTGACTTATATTTTAACATAAATACTACCTGGATAAGTTAACACGATAAAAAAGTAAACTAGATTTGACTAGAGGTGGTCTTTAAAAGAGTTCTTGTCTTTTGGCATTGGAGCCAACTAATACAATTTATGATTTGGCTTTGTTGAGCTTTAGAAAGATTGCACTCATCCAGATATTTATATCTCAGAAGCATATATATTTAGGTATTCACAGTGAAACACACATAGGTACCCCGAGTGAGCATGTTTCCACCAAGTTTGGTACCATTTTGCTCATAGGAGGCACAAGTTTGGTGTCAATAACTTACTAAATGTTGGATGAATGGGGGAAAAAAGGCTGGAGGTAGAGCGCTAAGTACAACGCAGTCTAGGTGCGCTCTATTTATAGGATTACAGATAGGATTAAACTAACACCAATAATCATACTCAAGAGTTTATACTGACGCAAATTTGTTTTAACGCCACTAAATGTTTTGATGCATTAACACAGGTACTGTAAGAAGTGCAAGTGATCTTTGATCTATACTGAAGTAATGGAACATGTGGCTGCCCAATGTACCTGTTGTCTGTTTTCCGAGATGCATCGTTTCTTGGGCTTGAGTTAGTTATTAATGATTAATGATTAATGATTAATGATTAAATAGAAAGAAAAATAGACATGACCTGTGTCATTTCGTCACCCAACAGTGCGAGTGCTACAACACACGTGGGGGCGACTACCGGTGCTTCGATCAGACACACAAGGGCGAAGTCCAGTGCAGTTGGAAGATTGATCAATGAGAGCAAAACATTACATATACCATGTTTAAAACAAGGGTATCAAATCACATATCATTACGATTATTAGGCCTACCAAGTTTAGTACAATGTCCCTGTATCAAACAGACAGAACGGCTGCAGTTTAGAAAATAATAGGTCTACATTTAGTTAGGTCTGTTGTGCAATGTTTGGAGATAATAATGCCAACAATGGCATTATAATTATATAATTATATGAAAGAACAATTAATAACAAATCACGCAGTTGAGAACTCTACTCTGCGTGTATGGTGATGTGTGTCTGACAACACCACACACACACACACACACATTAGGTGTCAAGCACCGTTGTTTTTGTTAGTGTTATTATTATTATTATTCCTCCACTTTCTCTGGTTCAGCATGTTCCCCTGTCTCGCCTTTTTGGAACTTTGCACATTGATCAGGATTGATGCCAATCGATGAAATGCCACAAAAACAGGAAGTGGGCGTATCCAAATTCGACAACATTAAGTAACTAAGTGTAATATTGGCCATCGACTCGGCCTAATGAGGGCGCTATAGCAATAAAATCACCAAAACAATCATAGATCCTATGCCGTTGGTCTGATTTGAACAACGTCGGGGCACTTGGGCATCAACCTTACATGTGCTCAAGTAAGATTAGGCTAGTGGGATTAAAGGGCATGGTCGCCATGCCCAAAAAAGCCAAAAAAACGTGGACTATGGTACGTTATGGTGGGTTTATTTTAATCCAGTCGCCCTTAAACTCACCCAGTATTGAGATAAGAAGACACAAGCCCCCCAGCCCCCATCTATTGGACAATATTTCACATTGGACAATGTATATCAGGGACATATATCTAGGACATTGTGTGGCACTCAGGGAAATATGCATGAAACATTGTCCAATGTGTTAACAAGACAAATCTGAAATATATCTGCTCTCAATCAGCTATTGAGATTAGGAAGCAAAAAAAGGGGGAATATTGAACATCAAACTGAATTCATTGTCGCAAATATAATTGTGTCTGTTCCATCTGTCTGAAACAAACCAAATATAGTAAATGTCTCTTAAACAAAACCCAAGCCCAGGTGGATGAATCTGAAGATGCCAGTCTCACATTGTAGTGTAGACAGGGAAACGCATGAAAACGCATAGGTGTTTTGGGAACGCTGAAGTAACCTATGATTGTTGCGTCGTTGTCATGTTCTTCCCCAAGCATAATGCATCTTCAACAGATGGATATAGCTGTGCTCCAAGATATTTATCATTATCTCATAATGATATTGTTCTAAACACACACACTAACACATTGTCTTTGTATAGTGGTCTGTAATTTCCATGACAAGGTGCAGCACCTCGCCTTTAGACAGCTGTGAGAAACCTTGGCTACTGTGAGGGCTGGGATAGGAACTGCGAGAGAATTCTGTGTTCTCTCATGGAGAATACATACAGACACACTACATACATTTCCAAAAGATGTCTGATTTTTGATGTTGATCGATACAAGGACAAATATAAGAACAATTGTTTTTCTTCAGGTTTTGTTCGAGCACGGGGCCGTAATGACATCCGTGATGTGAACATCAACTCAGAGAACTGGGCTATGGTGAAGGCGGCACTGCTAACAGGCACATACCCCAAATTGGCCCACATTAACCAAGAGAGCGGTTCCATCTCTAGCAGCGGCCAGACACAGATTTCCTTCCATTTGACTTCAGTCTTGAGTCAGCCACACTACAAGAAGGTAAGAGCTGATGTTGCCAGCCATTAAAATACCCACTAGCAAGAGTGTTGTCAGTATATCCACCACTTTGCCAATGCACACAACGTAGCTCTTAATCCTTCAGCCTGGATTCTTGATTGCAAGTGCAAGTCAATTGGAACATTGTGGCAAGAGATGGGCATTATTTCAATTACATGCATTGGAAATGTGCATTTTTATTTTTTATATTTAACTCTTAACATGAGTTACACTCAACCCCCTCACAGAAAACTTGACCCGGCAACTTACACTTAATCATTCATAGCATAGCAATGACCTGAAAAACATTTTCCTAGAACAGACTTTGAAATGCAAAATGTGAATGTGAATGTTAAAACATATTATCATCAGGCAAGGCCAAAAACTTTATAGAAAGCTTGAATTCTTCCATGCAGAATTGGTGTATCATGTGGAGTGCTCAGTTAATCATAATTAAGGCTTATAACTGGCTTGGTCATGCTAGGTGGCACTGTAATTACCTGGGAGTCTTGACTGGAAAGTTAAATTGGACTCTCAGAAACTATATTTGAACACTCTCAACTGGGGTTTCTGCTTATGCATTTGCTGATTCAACAGAGTTCGACCAATTGTCTGCTGGCCCTGTGTCTGGCAACGTGAGGCCAGGTGGGAGACTTGTCACCTGTCTTGTCTCCTTCATCAGTCACTATAAGCTCAGGTGTTGAGCTTACTGTTTCTGCAGGTTCCATTAAGTTAACTGAATTCATGGTCCCCTCCAGTTCATGGTCAGCAGGAATGTAAGAGAATGAAGTTGGAAGTCTGCCGCATCCGGCTTCATAGTTTGTCCATTGGTCACATGAAAGAGAGCAAGTGACCATGCTCTCTTTCATCCTCTAATTTATCACTGGAGGTTGTGAGGGGTAAGAGTGGAACAGTGTCTAGGGCAGAACATCTCTTATTGTCAGCTTGTTGCACAGCTTGTTGCAGAGTTTGACTCCTCTTCATGAGCCTCCACCATGGACTGGCTTATGGGAAGCAGATGATTGTGGTGCATTGTCTTTATTGCCACTTTCAGGTCTGACCCCATAGGCAGTTAATCCTGGGAGCTGCTGCTTTCGGATGAAACTGTAACTCGGAATTTTTCCACCACAATTCCTCCCTTTCAGCAAGGAAAAGGAAAGGAAAAATTTATTGGAGAAATAATGAAGAGTTCTTATGCACACTCAAACAAAAACAAAAATGAACAGGATTAGTAAATTGCAATATTGCTGAACGCTGATCTTTTTGCTTAATATGTCAGAGTAAGCTTAATAAAAATGAAGAAATAACGTGTGGAGGAATTAAACATCATAATCATCCTCGTCATTGTAAGGTGGGATCCAATCTGGAGCCGAGGGGTGAAGGCAAGTCCGGTAGTGGGATTTCATAAATGTCATTACAAAGAAATTACATTGTTCTCCATTACAATGGAGAGAACAAGAACAACAACCGTTTTGTTGAACTCTGCCTGTCTGCCTGTTTCCACTGCCACTCGTGCAACTATAATTATGCAATTGGTCTCATCCTTGCTGGCTGGTAAGGGAGTCTGTGGGAAACGGGCCAGACAAAGAGGTATCAGGCATCTGCTCATGCGTCTGAGCTAACACCCAATGATACCATGTATTTCTTTGCTATGGTGCAGGCTCATACAGGTCATCAGGCTTGTACCACCATGTAGCAGATCTCAGCACCTGGTAGAGGCAGTGCCTGTCACAGCCGTTGGTCCAATCTACATGGTTGGTGGTGGTCCCCCATTGTTCCAGTCATCCTCAGGCCTTTTCTCTAGGTTCCACAGGATGGGTGGCATGATGAAGACACTGAGCACATGTGCTACCTCTTATTCCACAGCCAAGGCTGAAGGGGTGCTAGGGTCGTGAATTCTCCAGCATCCTTCTGCTGCACTCTGAGTGAAGCTCTTCTTTTGCTCTTCTCTTGCCAAGCCAGTGTGTCTCTATTAGAACACCCCCCACCCTTACTTGGGCTTTCCCCTTTGGCAGTGAGCACTCAGAGTGAGTTCAGGCACGGTGGTGTTGATCCTGTTGTGTCTTCTTCGATTTTGGGATATTCTCATAAACAATTACTTGATCACTTAATGCAATTTAGAAACATGCAACATAGAATGATACATCAGATGGAATACAACAATGTTTTCTGGTCAACCCATCCAAGAAATACATTTAATACATTTACCAAAACCCATTGCTATGTTTTGGAACCAGAAATTCCCAGTTGCAATGTTTTCAATCAAGACAGAGCAATAATATGATAACCAAGGTAATCTATTAAGCTTACTATACTACTTTTTGATGGAAGATAGTATAATAGCCATCTTCCAGTGGCTATAATAGTCCATAATATAAGATATAAGTAATAGTGTGTGCACGACTGTGTCAATACAATAACAGTAAAAGTTATGTGTGTAGTGAAGTAACATGATGTGAATTATATCTGAATATATGTGTTTGGGTAGTGTGACCATGTCAGTCATAGTAATACTCATTTAGGCTCTTGATGTCGGGGTTCAGAGGACAGAACAGCATCATAGTGGCAGAGTCTAGCATCATGGTGTTAAGGTCCCTCTGTGTTATCATGGGGTAGGTTGTTAGTCATCCAACATTGGCCTTTTTTTTCACTGGGTTTAGTGAGAGAGAAATTTAACTATATGGGGAGACCTGACAAAAAAAGAACAAAATACCAGGAATTTTCCCTCGACCACTAATGGGCAATGGGCCAGAACTCAGGTACTTTTCCCCCCTAAACTACCAAAAAAAAGTAAATCTAAATTGAAAACAAAAACCGAAAATGGAGCTACCAGAACTCCCTCCCTAAAGTAAATTAATAACTAATATCTATGACTATTGAACCCAGTTGTAGGATACATTTAGAAGATATGTGTGGATTTGGTAGCTTGTGGAGGTCACATCAAGTTGGAGCTATCAGGTCTGGTCCCTGTCATTCAGTCAGTCTGTGTAAGTCAGTCTGCTCCACACCACATCACAGGGTCATCTTTTCTCTGAGTTAGAGGTGTCTCATACCAAATATAAAAGTAACAATTTATTAATCTTTTTGCATTGAGTGTTGGTACCCTTTTACACTTGTTATTATAATAATGAAGTTAGAATCTATCCCATGTATATCTATCTAAAAGCACGATTCAACATATAACTAATTCTCTTCCTGATTTATGATACTGAATTGGGTCGCAATGGTTTTTCATTATACTTTCTCTCTTTTTTTTAACTTGCAATGTTCGGCAAACACTGCAATAGATCACTGCATTAAATGTACCAACCTATCTCTCCTCATAAAAACCTAGTAGGTGATTAAGACAAATCCAAAATACTTATGTATTAGTAGTCACACTTTTGTTTTACTCAATTTAAGAGACAGATTTGCCCAACATTTTAATTGGTGTTCTACTTTAATAGATCATTTAGGGTTAGTAGGTTTTTATTTTATGTATTTTATTTTCTTATTTCATTCGCATTGATTCTAACCCGTTCCAAGGTGATTATTTCTAATAATAAACCAAACTTCCTTAAAGCTTTATAACACCTCTTGTCTATCTGTAACTATTTTAGGTTGAATCACTTTGTTAGTAGCAACACACCTTTTACTCCAATTACGGGAACATTATTATTTTGTGTAGCTGATATTTCTTTCCCTCTGGTTGCAGCATTTATGTAAACTCACGTGCAATACAAATGTATTATACTGGCACAATAACATTATTTGTATAACGTTCAATGATCATAATTATCACGCCATAGTCTAATAGACTTTATTAACATCAACATATTAACCTTATTAATAGGATTTATCAACATTGCTCTTTTTATTATCCTTATTATTGAAATCTATCGCCATGAATGACAACCCTTAACATAGACCAAAATGTAAAATTGTCTGACTATTAATAAGTTAGTAATTAGACACAATTGTAATTGTAATAGAAATCAATTATAGTAAAGACAACATCCATATGAACCTTATTTTCATCTGAAGTCTACTTTCAGTGCCTTGTGTATTCTGCCACTCTGAGTATGCGGTTAACCTCTCTTATCTTAGTGGCCTACACAAGAAGGCACTGACAGTACACACACACTCACATTAGGTTTTATTGGTCTTTCAATTATTATCTCTAAATAATATTAGAACATTTAATATGATGTCTATTATTCTAGTTAAACTTTTACGTTTTATTGTTTGTGTTGTCATTTTACTAATTAAACTTCCTTGTTTATTTTTAAAACAGGCTCTACCAGTGTTTAGCTATCTCTAAACTCAAAACCCACCAATTTCTGGAAAACTGAAAACTTCCCATTCTATTAGTTGATTAACAATAATGGGCATAATGGTTTTGTTCAGCACCCCAATTTTCTAATATGGGTGCTCACAACCCAACCAGCGTCTAGCACACCCATGTCAAAATACACACAGACAAACAGACGGGCCTAAGAAGCTCGAAAAACATAGACTATATTTGTAGACCTTTAATTAGAACCTGTTGGTTGTTACATCAGGTTTGGACAGTGTATTAACTACCGCGCTCCCGCAGGGTCCTTTAGGGCAGGTCCCACTTCCTCAGTCTGGTGAGGGGAGAATTTCCGTGAACTCTTGAAAAGAATCTCCAGCGCTTGTTGTCCCCTGGACTTCTGTGGATGAGCGGCAGGGGAGATAACTGCCCCAGTCTTTTTCTCCCGCTAGTGCTAAAGAAAAGGTGTTAACTCTCTAACCTAGTCACTTTCCCTGTTGACCCCTAATTTCATAAGAGTGCTAGTACTGTCCCTATCCTTATCTACTACTGTCACCGGGATGAGAAAGTTATCGGCATACCTGATGCTCCAATTATGTTAACAATTATGTTAAGTTTCCCACATCCCTTTAACAAATTTGGTTTAAGACTAAGATATTCATTTTACAACAAGATTCTTTCCACAATCCATGAGTCATGGAATTTGACATGGAATTGACTCACCGAATATGATGAGCCCATCTAGCGTCTGATTGGGAGTATGCTGAGAATCTTTTGGGGGTTTTGGGTTTTGTCCATCCCCCTTACACCAATTCCGGACCTGATGTCCACTGCCATCACCACACCCTCCCCTTTTCCTGGGGCCTGGTGTTGACTGGGGTGCCCCCTCACTGGAGCATGCCCTCTACCTTCCTCTTTCCTCTTTCTCGTTCTTCCTTCTTGTCCAGCATAGTGTAGGAGTTAGGCAATCTGTAGCTTCAGGGACGTCGCTTCTTTATGATGTCTTTCAGCATGATGTGTGTGTGCTGCACATCGGCCATCGTCTTCATCTCCCATTCAAAACAGGAGGCACACACATGTCTTGTGAGGATCCATTTTTAGTTGTTGGTCATAAACAATGGCTGCGGTGCCATCACCGGGCTGTAGTTCACTGCATCTGTTGAATATGCAGTGAGATGTGCCTTAATGGTTTCATGTGGTTCTGTTGTATTGATCTTTGTACCGGTTAGGGCTGTCAATCTTCCTCTATATAATGCTTTATTATTTTTAATATTCTAATATATTCAAATTTGTAATGCTCAAATTTAGCCTATTACTATGTACAGATTATTATAGGCTTATGCCAATGCCTACACTAGTATCAGCATGTGGTGTTATGTACGTTCTGTCCACTAGAGGGCATTCCAACCACTCAAAGCTATTGTTTTGTTGTAACATTTCCAATAAACATTTGGAATGAACTTGGATGGATTCATTGCCCATCGTATTTTAATGTTAAGTATCTAATGCACTGCACTCTGATACGAATCACGATATGAAACTTCTAGACGGAACGTCTAGAATATTTAAAATGGGCTATCAGAAATAGTCCAGCAATGATGTTTAATAAAGAAGCAAACATATGGTTTATCAACTTTAATGAACATATCAATTAAATCTCTGGGTTGCTGTCGGTGGGTAGTGGGGTAATCTTACATCTGCATTTCATGCTGTAGCACAGCTCCAATTGCAGTACCACCCGATGCATCCTCGCTTTGGCGATAAACATTCCCAAAAAGGTCCCCCATAGCACTGAGAGCAGTTTTCGCCTGGCGCTGTGTTCCCGTAGCCATGGCAGCTCCCTCTTCGTCTTCCTCCTCATCTTGATCCTCCGCAATCACTGTCAGCTCCCCCTTTACTTTCTCACATACCTTCTCACGTCTCGTTCCAAATTAATCAGCCGATGGAAACGTGGGTCGAGATAGCTAGCAGTGTTAAGCAGCATGAAGGCATCTTTGTCATGATTGCATCGCTTCTTGAGGTCCGTCGAGATCTTTATTTTCATTTCATTGAGTGCTGCCGGATCGCCGGTGGATGGCTTGAGTTGTGACAAAAGAACACACTTCAGGGGGAGAAGGGCTGATGCTGTTGGGAATCGGTTGGTTGATAACACCTCAGTGGCCACTGTGAAAGGCTTAAGCACTGCTCTCACCTGCGGAAAAACATAAAATTAGGATTACTTTATAGCTAGCAGCACTGGAGCACTAGCCACCTAAAACACATGGGTTAGTTAACATTGCTCTATGTTACCACTAGATAAACTGTATGTAGTAAGGTTAAAGTTACCTTGCATACCCTCTCCTGTATTATTGATTAGACAATCTAGCCTATTATCAGGCCAAAATCACTTGTTATGGATGTAATCACTGTTAGCGGATACTGATGATGTCTAATAAAGCTGAGTTTATAAAGTAACTCGACTCTCAACCTTTCTACATATGACTCACCTGCTCCATAAGTGTCCACTCGCTGGTACTCAACTCGAGATGACTCTTCTCCATGATGACCGCTGCTACCGGAGCTTGTTGCTTAACTGCCCGACACCATACTGTAAGTGCTGTTCCATCGGGTAGTTCAGTCGTTGATTAGCTTCACTACCGGCAGCTTCTGCTTAGATTCCAGGAGGTAGCTGTCTGTAGTTCATTTGTTGAAATGCAGTGCTGTGGCCTGTAGTGTGCTGACCGCAGTTTCGATAGCTTGCACTGCTAGCCCTTTCTTCACAGCCAGGTTAATAGTGTGTGCCATGCACAGTGACGGCCTGCAGGTTCATATAATGTGCTGCGTTGTCCGTGGCGATGGAGGGTGATTGAGAGCACTGACTCACGACTCACATCGTACTCTGAGTACGGTGCACTCTGCAACGCTCTCGGCAGTGAGGCTTTTCTGAACTTCGGACGTTTTGAGAATTGTATCTTTCAGTTTGGATTCCTCGTCTGTCTCGATGTGCGGTGAGTGTCACATAGGCCTCTGTGGCTCGTGATGTCCACCCATCTGTGGTCAGGGGGATCTTTTCTGCACTAATCATTTTTCTGGTCTAGTGGTATCATAGTTTCACAACTCTGTCCGTGAAGGTCGCACGGCTAGGAACCGTATACCTTGGCTCAAGCTCGTAGACAAAATCTTTAAACCCAGACCCCTGCAAGATGTTAATCGGTCTCATATCTCTGCAGATAAACCATGTCAGTATGTCTGTAATCGCCGTTTGGCGTGTAGCTGGTAAGCCACGTGATGAGGAGGGAGGTGAAACAGAGGTAATTCTTGCCTGCTGTAGCTGCGGTCCCTCGGACTCCGTTAGCTCGGCTAGCTTATCAGGGTGTAGTGTTAGCAGGTGTGCCCTCTAGTTGCTCATTGTCGAGTGATATTTTATTTGGACCTTGCATATTCTGCAGATTACTTTACCTTTATTTGTTATATTTCCGTTCGAAATCCAAAAACTTTCCACACATGGTGTCTTAAATGGTCAGGGGTGGTGATCTCCGGTGCATCACTTTCTGCCATTTCTGATATTGCAACGTTAGTGCAATATCATCATAATACACATTACAATACATTTGAATGGCAATTTCAGTATTCGAATAGTATTCCTTTTTTTAAATATTCGAATTATATTCAAATCCCGAAATTCGTTCCAACAGCCCTAGTACCGGTAGAAGGGGCCGGGCCAGCGAGTAGGGCGGCAGGCTGCTGGTCTGGTTGGGGAGGCTGGCCATAAGGTGGCGGTACATCAGTGTCTGAGTTCGCTGTGTAAGGACAGCATCTGTTTCTCATTACTTTCCTTTTTCTGTTTCCCAACTCTTTCCCCTATTTAAATGTTTTTTTTCTTGTACTCTCTCAGCTTTCTCCTTAACATATACAATCTGTCCTACACTAAAACTTCCGTTTGGAGTAAATCCAAATGTTTCCTATATTTGTAGTTAACGTGTCAAGACCGTGTTTGTCGACCATGATTTTAGCAGGGCCAGTAATAGACAAAGGCACGGGTGCCTGACGCTGCTCCCATTTTTCACTCTGCGTTTATGTAACAGAAGAACAGACAAAAATATTGATTAATTCACATATACTTTCTGGAACATTTATCTAACAAGTTAATTTTCTATTTATTACTATTATTATTATTAGGCCTTGTCTTAATTCTTGTTATAATTAGTGCCTGATTTTATCAATGACTCTAAAAGTTATTTTTGCTATTCGCGGTACCCATGGCAATTCTCTATGGGCCCTGGACCTGCCCTAGTAACTCGTCAGTTATACAGAATCCCTTTAATTCCCACCCTGGTCTCTTCTCAGAATCTACATAATTATTAATTCTAAGAATCACAGTGGAATTCTTCACACCGAAAGACTCTTCTTGAATGGAGTTTCCTCAGGCCTCCGGTTCCTCTGTCCCCCTTTTTTTGTAAGGGAGGTGTTGGGACTTCAGCTTTGAGTCCGCTGTTGGTTCATGTCCAGCATCCTGTTTGTGACATCAAATTGTGGTGGAAATTTCCGTAATACAGATAATACAGGTTTTTTTTAATGAACTGACGGTGTAAAGCTGGGTGATTTATGCTAACAGTAACAGACAGCCCGTGATGGACATCCAACATGGAAAAGCATTCAGCCTTGCGACTGTATTCTTGTAGAGAAAGCACTTGGCTTTAGATATTTAATAAACAGCGAGCTGATGGAAGAAAACTTAAATAGTTAACCGGTAGAAGCAATGAGAGTCG
Source organism: Mora moro (assembly GCA_900303205.1). Classification (NCBI taxonomy): domain Eukaryota; kingdom Metazoa; phylum Chordata; class Actinopteri; order Gadiformes; family Moridae; genus Mora; species Mora moro. The sequence continues at coordinate 23,893 of OMNR01098288.1, forward strand.
CGAGCTGTAACGTTAACTCGCGACTGCACCACGTCCGGTAAGAGTTCGCAGAATAATTCGGCTGACTTTAGATAACCGAAGTAGGAGCCGATAGAAGAACACCTGACTGGTGACCTAACCCTAACCCTGTAGAAGCAGAGAGAGTCTGAGTGGCTGCCTGTGATGGTGGAGGGTGTGTGTGTGTGTGTGCGCGTGCGTGCGTACTGGTAAGATACTCTTTGCAAACTGCATTATCCGTACCGGATACTCGTTTCAGCCGGGTATTCGGCTCAACCCTAGTTTAAACCGATTGAACCGTTTTAGAAATGAAAAGGAAACAAACGCTTAGTGGATTAAATATATATTAAATGTATAAATGTATTTTAATATCAAGGACTCTGGGAAGTATGTGTGGAACATTGTTCAAAGTGGAAACAACACTTATCTCCAATAGATTGGCTCTCAGTGAGCTATTGAGATTAGAAAGCAAAAAAAAGGGAACATTGAATGTCAAACTGAATTCATCATCTGTCTGAAACAAACCAAATATATTAAATATCTCTTAAATGAATCAACATTTTACGATAGGCTATAATTTAGTTGTAAATTTAGTTGTGCGTGCAAGAACACACACCCTTATTGTATTCAACTGCGTGATTTGTTATAACGTCCTCATGTCATTGTTGCCATTATTATATCATGTAGGTATATTTTATCGTGTCGTATCGTATGGAGTACATCCTATTCATCAGTCGCCTAACATTAAAGAAGGAGAATCGACCTGGAATTAAACCAGTTTGATCATGATGGATGATAGTTGCACATCATTTATTAAGTCTGTTCGCCAGTATTTTTGTGAATATCTTAAGGTTGCAGCCAAGAAGGGCAATAGGGCAGTATGAGCCTGGGTCAGTTTCATCTTTTTCTTTTTTCAATATCAGGGAGATATTAGCCGAGTATATAGATTCGGGTAGTCTACAAGTTGTAATTGAGCGGTTAGATATCCTCAACATGACATATCCGGCACCATCTAGTAGACTGAAAAAGCAATTGATTTTATTATTCTTATTGGAGGGAGAACCTCATTTAAAGCTTGCTGGCTGAGGCGGCTGATGATGGAGATTTTGATCAGAGAATCAGGCTCTTGGAAGCAATATTTCCTTTAATCTTCTTTATTACCACTTGAACTTGTGGGGGGGGTGTGAACATCAGTATATGGGAGATGTGTATGCAGATAGGTGGGTGTGTGTGTGGTCTGCAAGAAACAATAACATACATGTATTAGACCATCACTGCAATATTAACACACAATCATACCACTATCAGTGGTTAATAAGATGGCAGGTAAGACAGTGCTAAATATAACACTATAGGCTCTCATCTCGCTATGCTACAAGGTGAACATGGTTTAACCAATATACACTTAAAAACGTTAATCTGACTGAACTGATTACAAATCAGATACTTAACGAGCTCTGTTGTTTCCCGTCTTCCGAATATCAATCAAGATGAAACGAACTTGTCACAAACGTCAATATTAGGAAAAACGAAGTAAATACAGTCATGTTTAATAGTTTTTTGGAATGTACACAAAGATTTCCTCAGGAAGAGATAGTTAACAAGTGCATTTATGAATGTTTGCTTATATGTCAATAACTGTGTTTTTGTTATTCTCTTCTTAGAGTCCAACAGCTCATGGAGAAACACAGTCTGCCCAGACCCTTCCGACTGATTGGGTGATTTATGATGAGCTAATCCAAGGCAACAGAACAACAACTATCCGTTGCTGTTCTCTGGTGTCTCCTATAACCGTGGCTATATTTGGTGGCTGTGCCAGGCTGCCCAGCTCTGCGCTGCAGATGGCCAACATTGGTATTGTATTCGTTATGATAGAGCATGTGTCTTGCAATTCTGCATTGGTGGTTGTTGGACAATTTATCATCCTTGTATTTTAAAATGGTATTTAAAACATTTCGTAATAGATCAATGGGCACTAAAAATCTCTCTGTCTATAAAAGATAGGTACTTCAAATAGGGAGGTGCTACTTTGTAGGATTTCATTGGTCATAACATCTTAAAATCCGCCCTGATATCCGTCCATCGGAGGGATAATTATCTTCAGGGAGCATGCTATTTCTGTCTACGCTATTTACCAAGCGTTTCAACATGGATAGACGATGGATAGATAGAGAAGTTCCAAATAAAATATGAGGCATTTTACTGGATCTGTCAAGATTAATGAGAATTGTGAGGATAAACAATAAGACCCACTGAGTATGTAAATGTCATCTATAAAAAACAATGTTTACTAAACATTTTTTAGGAGAACTAAATGGTGTAGTTTTACAGCTGGGGTTATCCGTAAGTGTGAGGGTGTTGTGTGGGTTACAGGGTCCAGCATCTGACTCAAAAATGTGTTGTGTATGTGTGTGCACAACTTAGCTGGTGGGCTGCATGACAGCAGTGACAGTGAGGCAGATGAAGACACTTCCATGTTGTACCTCGCCAGGTTGAAAATCAATGACTGGATAGACTTCCAACTGGAAAGTGAGGTGAGAGTAATCACTTAGCAGTGTTCCTATACCAATAAAGTCACCTGTGACCTGGGTTTACGTAGGGCGTAACCATCTTTTCACATTCTAATGGCTCTTTTACATTGAATGTGATTGTTCATTGCGAGTCTACATTAATAAAATAAGTCATGGAACTGTGCACCTACAACGCAATTTTCGTGGAAAAAGCTACATTTATTTTACGGCCGGCCTCTGTTATGTAAATGTTTTTATCATGACAATGTCAACCAAGATGCTTAAGACCATGATGGATAGATAAATACTTTATATATCCCGAAGGAAATTCAATTCTACCTTACGAAAACGAACTGTATATAGGCTGTATACATACACACATGCATACATACAGCCACACAAACACATACATTCACCCATAGGCCTACATATACACATACACATAAACATAAACACACATATATATAGATATATATCTATATATATATCTCTATCTCAATCACATCACACAAACTGCTGAGAACAATCACAAGTTAGCAGATCGCTAATATCAAGAGCACAAAACAAGTGACTTTTTTCAATCTCAAGTTGTATTGCTTTTTGCTTTATTTTAACACAACAGACCAGAAAAAAACAAAACAAAAAATAAAGTAGACAAAACTAAACAAAAATGTTAGATATGGGCATACAGGAGTAACGTTACATTTACATTGAGGTTGTATAGCAGTTACATAGACATTTCACTCACTTCAATTGGTCGATCCCCATTTTAAAAGTAGGAGCACGTTCTGAAATCCATAAAAGAATAAAACATTTAGCAAAATATGCGAGTCATGAAAAAATGTTGAGTCCAGTACAAAATCTTGTTGAGCATTAAAGGGGAATTTTGCCGGTTTTCAACCGGCTTTGTATCATTTCAATGTGGGCAGTATATGCAAATGAACAATGTTTTACCTTTCCTCCATGTTGCACCAAGCTCTTCCCGCTGCTTTTGTCCGCCGGATGACACGAATCTTACCCTAAGTTGGGGTAAGATTTAGCATCTGTGCTGAGCTACACCTCAGAGACACAGAGAGCATCTGTGCTGAGCTACACCTCAGAGACACAGAGAGCATCTGTGCTGAGCTACACCTCAGAGACACAGAGAGCATCTGTGCTGAGCTACACCTCAGAGACACAGAGAGCATCTGTGCTGAGCTACACCTCAGAGACACAGAGAGCATCTGTGCTGAGCTACACCTCAGAGACACAGAGAGCATCTGTGCTGAGCTACACCTCAGAGACACAGAGAGCATCTGTGCTGAGCTACACCTCAGAGACACAGAGAGCATCTGTGCTGAGCTACACCTCAGAGACACAGAGAGCATCGGCAACAACTGCAGGCATTTTCACACATATCTGTCCAAACCTCATTGGTCAATGTCAAACATATGTCCCTATTGTCCCCTATATGTCCATATTTTCCCAGATTGTTTTCAAAGAAGTAAATGAGGAGTTAGTGTTTTCGCAAAGGAGTTTACAGATGTGATATTTTCCCTTTAATATATGTTGCTGTGATGATTCAGGCTTTCAATGTTGTTGAGTTGTGCTCTGAACCTTTTGGTTAGTATACAATGTGGAAATTACTTCTAATTTTAAGATATTTAAAGTAATTAGATCTTGGAAATTTATAATTATTAGATGGCTCCTGGAAGGATTTTAAATGAGTTATTAACCAGATCTGAGAAGGTCTTAATCCCATGAGCATACCATAGATGAAAGTCTGCTTCACGCAAGGCTTTTGGTAGGTCAGGGTTGTCTACAATAGGAGAAAGTGGGCCTATTTGAGATGAAATGCAGAAATGTGTAATCTTTTCATGCCAGAAGGGAGTTATACAACACGCAAGTTTCCAAGTTTACCAAAGCTGTTAATAAACATAAAAGAGCTGAGGGCCAATGACCCACAGGATTTTGCCTTCATCCATTCAGTGCCTTGTCAAGCTAGAAACTTGGTTCAAACTTTAAAGTGATCTCATTCATATAAAATCCATTGACTTCCTTTATTATATTTTATAAAGGAAGTCAATGGGCCATTTCTGTGAGACTTAAACTACTTCAGACTCAAAACGTCATTCATACATTGAACATTGAAGTTATCACATTTTGATCTTTATACTTTTATACTATACTGTTGAGATTCAAGATTTTAGTTCTATACAAGTTAAGCATATTTTCATCTCATAGACTTCCATTGAGCGTGTGACGTCTGTGTCTGTAGTCAAGTTATAGTAGTCCGAGTTATAGATTTTGAGAAAGAGGCTAGGTTCTACCTTCATTGCTGTTGGTATAGGCTCTCTGGTATAAGCACACAATATGGTATGGTATGGCTATGTTTCTAAATGTTAATTAGTAGTGATGTCTTTCACGTCATGTTAGCTACACAAACTATATGAAAGCGGAGACTGTTGACCCAGCTATCAACAGTATAAGCCATATCAATCTGTGACTCAACGAGCTAGCCATGAAATTGCCCCAAAGGGTTTCAGACATTTGGCAGCTGACGGCTGAAGCGCTCTCTCTCAGTACTGGACCAATTTCAAAAGTAGCTGTCTGCATTAGTCACTTAGACCCAAAATTATGGGAAAATAGATTGAATAAAACTCAAGGCGGCAGTAGTGAACTGTAAAAAAGTGTAAAGGTTTCAAATCAACACTGTGTAGACTGGCCACTGTAGAAATACTTCCCCATATGAAAGATTCATCCACTCTTGCACTACTCTTCGGTAGAATATCTCTGTAACGTAACAGGAAACAAGGTGTAACTCCACCTCTTGCAGTTGTTGGTTTCTGGCCCAGGCTCTGTGCTGTCTCCCCCCAGTTCTGCTATAACATAGCATAACTGCTGGATCCAAGATTAGTATGAACCTAATCTTGGATCCAGAAGTTCGACAATGCTATAGCCAAACTTCTGGGTGAAGACTACACAGCGCCGGAAACCAGTAAGTGTGAGGGGTGGAGGTGGGGTTTTCTGTTTCATTGCTGAGATATTTGTCCGGACTCGGAGAAAAACTAAGTTGAGAGTGGCAAAAGAAGACGATTTTAACAAATGTATTTTGTGACCAGTCTACTACATGGGTTTGATTTTAAACCTTTACAGACACTTTGTCTAAGGACTACTACTACTACAACTTATAATGACTACTCCTACATTTACATTTATATTTAGGGCATTTAGCAGACGCTTTTATCCAAAGCGAGATACATTTGTACAACAGCGACGTCAGTCAGACACTGGCACCGTGCCAGAACTCAGCTACTGCTAGCATTAGCTTCCTCCTCTCCTCTAGCTTGATAAACGTTAGCTCCCTGCTCTCTTACTGTCAAAGAGTTCAGTGTGTGCTGCAGGTGCTGCTGTCAGTTGTTAGTCCGCTAGGTTTTGCTCTTTTTGATGGTTTCATAAAGAAATCCGAAATTCGCTTTTGCGTTGCATGCTTGTTTGCAACAAGTGCATGGTCACGTCATGAGACCTACGAAATTTCAAACCAGACTGATCATTTGGAACCTTAGATCCACTATTAACCACTTACTGAAATCAAAATATCATTAGAATATGAACATAACCAACAAAAACTAATGTATAGTTGTGAAGGAGCATGTCCTCTACCACAGGTGGTGCTGCAGCACCCTCCGCACCCCTACTTTCCACGGCCTTGACTACTACTACTTATATCTTCTACTACTACTACTACTTGTTAGACTGACCAAGCGGTCATGGCCATAAGTGATGAGGCAGAGACATAGCAAACCCCAAATGTGGGCATTTATTTACACCTATATACAGTGACCAAGGCATACTGCATAACAACATACCAGGACAAGGCCCAGCTACCATCACCAGCACTACTGCTACTCTCCTCGTCTTAACTTTACTTACTTTGCTTTTATAGTACCCACCCTTGGGTGCTACCAAAAACAGGGGTGCTCTAGAGCAGCGATCCCCAACCTTTTTAGCGCCACGGACCGGTTTAATGTCAGACAATATTTTCACGGACCGGGCTTTAAGGTGTTACGGATAGATACAACAAGAAAAATGACGACTAGCATAAAAATGTGGTATATTGGTATATAAATCATTTTTTAATTTAATTCTCTTCTGTTTTTGTTTGTTTTAAACATAATTATAATTATAGTAGTATGTGCAATTTTACGTACAAGTATATTTACTGTGCAACACATAGCATGCTGTGCAAATATGCTTTGCCAATAAGGAAGCCCTCAAGAAAACAACAGAGACTGAGAGGACCTCCGTTACACTACTCATAGCTACTACTACTTATGTCTACTAATATTACTTATAGCTACTACGATTACTTATAGTTACTGCTACTCATAGCTACGACTACTATTTGTAACTACTACTACTACCACTTATAGCTACTACTACTAGTATGTATAGCTACTACTTGTAGCTACTACTGCTTGTAGCTACTACTACTACTACTTTTAGCTACTACTACAACTATTACTTAGAACTACTACTACTCATAGCTACTACTACTTATAGTTACTACTACTGCCACTTATAGCTGCTACTACTACTACTTATAACTACCACTTATAGCTTCCACTACTACTTCTACTTATAGCTGCTACTACTACAACTTATATCTACTACTACTATTTATACCTACTACTACTACTACTGCTACTTATAGCTACTACTACTTCTCATAGCTACTACAACTTATGTCTACTACTACTACTGCCACTTATAGCTGCTACTACTAGTACTTATAGCTACTGCTACTCAGGGATGCTGGAAGGTATTTTGAGTTGGGGTGCTGTGGCGTGTGCATGCCCCCATATATATGTTTTTTTTGTCCCTTCCAGGATTTTGTTGTTATTATTCATGCTGTTGCATTTGTTAACCACTAGGTGGCAGTATAAGGGAACTGATGAAATGCAGTCTTAGCTGTGGTGATGGACAGAAAACAAAACTTAAGAGAAGAGGGATAACAGAATGAGATACCACGTTGGAGTGATTTATTTCTATGCAGTTAAACAACAAGAAAACGTATGAATACACTTGTCTAGGACATTGTTTCATTCAAGTGCAACACATACAAGTATGTCATAGGCCTACTACTGCTGTACTTGTACCTCATTGAACAGACAGGATTTACATCTAATGATTTTAGCCAAAGAACCTCACAAGGCAAAAAGACAAAGCGATTATATAATTGTACAATGCATACCAAAAGACATGAACATTGTGAAACCCGGCTTGATATACCAGTAATGGCTTACGCAAAAACTGAACCACTAAAGCTTTAGTGGTTTAACCTGCTTCAGCTACAGTTACAGTGTCCATTGGATGCTGTAGCTGAAGTTGAATCATCACTCTGACTCGTCCTGGAAAGTTTCGCTTTAGGGTTTTGGAAAAGATCTGAAATTGCCTTTTACGACATTTTCAACAATACTATGCACCTGCTTGCACGTGTAACATAAATAACGTCACTCTGGGTGCATCAATCGTAATCGGCAAAGACAAATCTGGTTTGTTAATGTAACATTTTGAAAATACGTAAATCAAACAAAAAAATAAAATCTCCACCCTCTCTGCTTGTTGGTGAGGACTATAATAAAGGACTGTATGAACTTATTTGTCTGGCTGGTTAGGATTCCACACTTCGCTCCAGGTGTGTCTGTAAAACACGGAGGCAGACAGTTTCTCTCCTTTCAAACCTTTGGAGCAACAGTACTGAACATGGGTATTCTATGTGTATATGTGGTTCTGCAAAGAAAGGAATAACAAATATGGCAAATAAAATATAGAGCATTAGATGTATATAGACAGTATTTACACTAGACTATATATAAGGCATAAAGCATTATATATGCAGTACATGCATTATATACACCATATATTACCCCATTAGATATTCATTTTATTTTAATAGATTTTATAGCCATTGAAAACAATAACGTTACAGAAAAGTAGGGGATGCTGCAGCACCCCCACTTCCCGCGCCCCTGCTACTACCACGACTATTACTTATAGCTACTACTACTACTACTCATATCTGCTACTGCCACTTATAGCTGCAACTACTACTGCTTATAGCAACTACTACTCATAGATACTACTACTTATAACTATTACTACTACCACTTATAGCTTCCACTACTACTTCTACTTGTAGATACTACTACTTATATACACTACTACTACTACTACTACTACTTATAGCTGCTACTACTACTACTATGTATAACTACCACCACCACTACTACTACTACTTATAGCTACTACTAACACGTATAACTACCACTACTACTACCATGTATAGCTTCCGCTACTACTTATACCTACTACTACTAATACTTATAGCTACTACTATTACTTATAGCTGCTACTATTACTACTCATAGCTACTACTACTTATAGCTGCTGCTACTACTACTGCCACTTATAGCTGCTACTACTACTACTTATAGCAATTACTACTGCTACTTATAGTTACTGCTACTACTCATAGCTACTACTACTACTACTACTACTTATAACTACTACTTCTGCCACTTATAGCTTCTCCTACTACTACTACTTGTATCTACTACTAATACTTATAACTACCACTACTACTACCACTTATAGCTTCCACTACTACTTCTACTTGTAGCTACTACTACTTATAGCTACTACTACTACTACTTATAGGTACTTCTAATACTTAAGGGTAAGGGGTTGTTCCTGATATTGACAGTCAGTGGTTCAATGGCAAGCGCAAATGATAAAGGTGACAAATTACAACCCAGGTGGCAGCTGCACACCTAATAGGGAATGTGAATGTGACAGATACCAATATTTTATTTACTTAGGCTGCTGATGCCGATAGTGGTTGGAGGGTGCTGACTCCACTCTCCAGCACCAATTCATCACACAGATTGGAATGTGTTTGCTACTCAGGCCACCACAGACTCTCAGACTAACATTGACACCTAACCTACTTTGTCTGGGATCACATTAAAAGGTGAGGTTCACCTCCTGCTCAAAGTCAGAGATGCAGCCTTCAGGTCTGCACAAGGTCCAAAACACAAGAGATTCTGTGTTCCGTCTTTCTTTCAAGCAGGGAAAGAAATGCACTGTGAATTAACTATTTGAGTATACCTTTGGAAAAATAACAATTATCCAAAGCTTGCCATTTGAAATTATGGATTCGGGCCAGCCAACCTTTCCAATGAAAAATGGCCAAAAAAAAAGTGAATGGTCATATTTTTTTGTACAGACTGTTGTCCATTCCTTAAAGTACATGTATTACTATGTTAATGACCGGTTAATTAGTGTCAGTTGTCGGTCAGGAAAAAAAATCTAAATTTGCATCCCTAGCCCTAACATGCTATTCTCTAATGAAATGATCACCCTTGAGCGAGAATTGTGAAGCTTGAACAATGTTGGTAACCGTGAACAGAGATGTCCAGCGCCACTGTCCACAGTGGCGTTAGTGGCACCACGTTGCTGTGTTGAACTTCTGATGGAATGAGATGATTTAGCTGCTAGACTCTGGATGGTTGTAGTCGGTTGTCGCTGGTCTGTGGATGTTGAGACTGCTTTAGCTGGTCTCCATGCTGATACTCCTTGGACCTTAACCTCTTGGTTGCTATGTCCCTGCCAATTCTTGGAGATTGTGAAAACCATGGATGTGATACAAATCTGAAACCTGTATGTGTGCGCATATCAAGCGGGGATCTCTTGTAAACTGCCCTAACATGTAAAGAGGCTCAGACGGTTGTGAGTGCGTTGTGCCTTTTGTGTCAACAGAGATTTTGAATCTAGATACAATCCAAATTCAAAAACGGTTGTAGAATCTAAATCAGGGGTGTCAAACAAATTTTCACCCCAGGCCACATCAGCATTATGGTTGCCCTCAAAGGGCCGGTTGTAACTGTAAGACTATAAATGTAACTAATCCTTAACATATTGTTAAATAACTGTCTCTGCATTTGATTATTATTTATTGTAATGTACAAATATTGTACATGCATTAACATAAATGTAAAAATATATGTAAGCATATTGCTCTGTGTAATTATAACATAAATCCGTAATTAATCAGTAAACATTTGGCTGCATGAACACATACGCCTGTAAACACACTGAATACATTGCTACACATACAAAGTAGTATATGTAATTAACTCAAAATAACAATAAGGGTTGTCTCAGTTCACAACTATATTGGTCAAATTCTGGGTGAAGTTGAGGTGATGCTGCTTGGCCTTGAACACACCAAGTAGATCCCTAGGACACCATATCACACACCATCCTCATCCATT
>OMNR01098311.1:0-10745 GCA_900303205.1 Mora moro
TAGGCGTACCGCACAATGGCCACCATCTTGAGTTCGTCCAGTGCGCGTATGAGGGAGGACAGCGCCACACCTGCATGCTGAGCACAGCACATGCACAAGGAAAATGTACAAGAAATAGACACAAGGAACAGACATAAGGAACAGACACAAAGAACAGACACAAGGAACAGACACAAGGAACAGACACAAGGAACATGCACAAGGAACAGACACAAGGAACATGCACAAGGAACATGCACAAGGAACAGACACAAGGAACATGCACAAGGAACAGACACAAGGAACAGACACAAGGAACAGACACAAAGAACAGACACAAGGAACATGCACAAGGAACATGCACAAGGAACAGACACAAGGAACATGCACAAGGAACAGACACAAGGAACATGCACAAGGAACATGCACAAGGAACAGACACAAGGAACAGACACAAGGAACAGACACAAGGAACATGCACAAGGAACAGACACAAGGAACAGACACAAGGAACAGACAAGGAACAGACACAAGGAACAGACACAAGGAACACACACACCACACCACGCATTTACATTACAGTTGTTGTTGACAAAAAAAAATAAAGTGTCCTCATAATATATGGGAACACGTGTTATTTTTCATTACATATGCTATTTTAACAATTGATCAAAAATCAAGTGATCTGCCAGTTCTTACCTCATCATCCTTGGGAGCAAACACCTTAATGGCCTGGTTGCCCATGAACTGATGGCGATGGACCTGTGAAGACATAGTGAGAGAATTTATATTTTAACTGGTAAGAAGAAATTCACAGTGGTACAGTTACACAATAAAGTCCTATTTACATCACAGTGGACCAAATCTGTTGCTGTGAGATGACATTTGTTTAGCAGCAGTGTGAAAAACAGACCAATAGACGTACCGTGTTCTGTTTGGTGAAGCCCAGAACAGAAAAGCATTTCCCGTCATGCTTGTATTTCATCTGCTCCTGGTCCACTTTGGAGAAGGGAACGATATCACTCCCATAACGAAAACCTGCAACACACACAGAACATATTCATTTGAAACAATAGAGTACAGCAGTTGGATTTCAAATGACATTTCAAAATGGAAGCGCATCAAACATGGCTATTCGGGTGCCATCAAATCACATGTGAACATACAGGTTTTTGAATGCTTTGAGAGCATAACACGTGAAGTGTTTTTATTATATATGCATGTGCATGTTAAGGGGGCCCTCTCTCACCCTGAATGGTGTCGTCCTTCTGCACCTCCGTCTCGTTGTCGTCGTCCAGGCAGTAGACCGTCTCTCTCTTCACGTCCTCTCGCTGGCTGGTCTGAGCATCCACCGTGGTCCACATCTTCTTCAGCCTCTCGTCGGTCACCTGGAGGTCAGGGAGGATGGAGAGCACCGGAGGTCAATGAGGGAGATGGAAAAACCTCCTGGAAAGAACCTGGACGTCTATTTGGAGCGCATGCATTCATATACAATTTAACCCTAAAGCCCTCAAACGGGCAAGGAACAACCCCCCCAGCTTCCCCAGTGGGAACACAGCCACATGGAGAAGGAACACATGGGGAGGAACACATGGGGAGGAACACATGGAGAAGGAACACATGGGGAGGAACACATGGGGAGGAACACATGGAGAAGGAACACATGGGGAGGAACACATGGGGAGGAACACATGGGGAGGAACACATGGAGAGGAACGTCTCCTATCAGGGAAGGCATTAGACATTAGACACACATGGTAACACTTTACAATAAGGGTACATTAATTAACCAATAATTAACATTCATTAATGCAGTAATAAGCAGTTAATCAACAGTTAACTAATGGTCTAGTAATCAATTTACTAATGGTGTTCAGGTTTACTAATGGTGTTTGTTAACTAAGGTAATGGTGTTCATGGTAACTAAGATATTAATTTATACATTATTTAATCGGGATAGGGTTAACCCTAACCCACTAACCCTAACCCTCACCCGTATGCTAATGCTACATAATAATTACTGCATGAACTAATGTTAATTAATGGTTAATGAATTATTGTAAAGTGTTACCGGAGACATAATAGCATTAACAAGAACTGTGACAATGTAGGAGATCGGCCATGAACCATGGGATACAGAATGAATGACGCGCATTGCAATGCGCATTGCCCTACGTACCGCCTTGTACCCCACGATACGGATGGACACGGCACCGCCGATGGTCAGCTGACAGGGCCACGCCATGGGTCTCTTCTCGATGTTCTTGAACATGGACAGCTTCTTGATAGCCCCGCTGCAGCAAAGGGTTGGCACGCGTACAAACGTCACCGCTTCAATTCAACAGCAGGCTGCCACAGTTCTCAACAACAACAACCACAAGTGAACTAAGGTGTCAATGTGGCTAACCGTTCACAAACCATTTGAGATAATGTACGCCATTTGGTGGACGCTGATATCCAAAGCGTTGTACAATACTGTGAGCGTATACTGTCTCAGCATGGGTGCAGCATGGGGGAATCGAACACCTAACCCTGGCAGTGTTAATGCCTTGCTCTACAGTTGAGCTAGACAGGACCACCAACCTGAAAGTGTAGACCTGGTCCAAGCCGTCCTCCTCGTCCAGGGTGAACATCACCTCCTTCAGGATCTCCAGGCCCTTCTGCTGCTCCTGTGACAGGCCCTTACCTCCACCCGACCGGCCTGCGTCCCCTCTCGCCCCACCTCCTCCACCGTCATCTCCTTCCTCGTCCTCCTCTTCCTCATCCTCCTCCTCCTTAACTTGGAACGGTAAGCTAGAAGCGTTTGAAGAGAACGATGAGTGATTAAGATGAGACTTTTTTGGGCAGCAGGGATTTGGGTTTGAATCTTACAAGAACTGCAGCGTGATGCCAGCATCTGTGAGGTGGCTGATGATGACGTCCAGCTGCTCTGGGTTGGCCTGGGTGTTGAGGTCGGTTAGTATGGCAATGCTGAGACGGTCGTACTTTTTTATTCTGAAAGACAGAAAAACATGTTGCACACAAAACACAGCAAGTTAAACATTCTTTTTTTCCCACTATAACCAGAATCAAACGGTCCATTTTTCCATTTCACCAAATTAATTTACAGAGAAATAAACCCGAGGTTGATTGATTGGATGTTGGATGAAACTTTAAAGTTTAGATAAAAAGGTATGGATGCAGTGAACATGATTTAAATAGTTTTGAATGAAAATGTATGTTACGTAGCATTTCTTAGAGACTGACAATCGTGGATTATAATACAAGAGGAGTGTGTCAGCAGTCTTACGGTAATTCTTTTTTGATGAGATCCATGGAGACGACAAGAGCGTCCAGCCCTGATGAACAGCAGTTATGGACACAATCATCAACAATGTATCTCAAAGTTAACACAAGTACAGCAATATCAACAGCATGGGGATATACCTAAACATTACACAAATACTGTGTGTAAAGGTACTTTGTACTAAATGTGATATTGGTATTAAGATGTATTAGATGACTGATGAATAATTGCATGTGAAAAGATACAATCAGCTTGTTGACTTTGAGGATGGATCTGATGCTGTATTTCCTCCAGAAGCTCAAAATCTGGTATCATCAGCTTGCGGTGAACGGTGATGTTCTGGTACTGGCCATCATGGTCCAGTTGGTTATTTGTAGTGTCTGTGCCAAATAATACCAATCCCAACTCATCCTTATTCTCTGCGAACACCTGTGATAGGATAGGATAGGATAGGATAGGGGGGTTTACTCTAGGGTTTTCTATAGTTTATACTCTATGGTTCTACTGTGCAGAGAAGTTTGTCAGTTAGCCTACCTCACGCTGAACAAACTTCTGAATGACTTTTTTGGCTTGCTCGAAGGAAGGATCTTCATCAGGAGTAGACATGGAGGATCCCACGTCCATGCATAGTATTAACGCTGACTACATAACAATAATAATAATAATAAAAAACTTGTTTTAATAACTTTATTAACACAATACCATTAGTCTACCTTCATTGAAAGCTACACGCAATGTAAAATACTCAAATAGAGAGTTTATCGTCTTGAAACAACAGACATATTTGAAGTTATCACACAAAAGTGCGATTAGAAGCAACCCATTTAGTTGGTTCCCATGCATTTAGTAAGTTTTAGTAGTGTGGGGGAGTGGCCGTATCATTTAGTAAGTATTAGTAGTAAGTATTAGCAGTAAGTATTAGTAGTAAGTATTAGTAGTAAGTAGTAGTAGTAAGTGGTTATGTGTCAGTGTGGGGAAGTGGCCGTATCATTTAGTAAGTATTAGTAGTAAGTATTAGCAGTAAGTATTAGTAGTAAGTATTAGTAGTAAGTGGTTATGTGTCAGTGTGGGGGAGTGGCCGTATCATTTAGTAAGTATTAGTAGTAAGTATTAGTAGTAAGTATTAGCAGTAAGTATTAGTAGTAAGCATTAGCAGTAAGTATTAGTAGTAAGCATTAGTAGTAAGTAGTAGTAGTAAGTGGTTATGTGTCAGTGTGGGGGAGTGGCCGTATCATTTAGTAAGTATTAGTAGTAAGTATTAGTAGTAAGTATTAGCAGTAAGTATTAGTAGTAAGTATTAGTAGTAAGTATTAGTAGTAAGTATTAGTAGTAAGTATTAGTAGTAAGTGGGGGGAGTGGCCGTATCAACACAACAGCCACCACGTCCTAACATGCCCAGTGCTGAATACATTAAACCAAATGTATCCAGATGATTCCTCCGAGAATTATAAATAAAGTTTGAATGCATTTCAAATACACTGTCTTAAGTTTCCAACAAATAGCTTTAGGAAGTAATTTAAACAATTCTCACAATGGCCGCAGATATATTAAAAAGGTACCTTAGCGGCCGGTGCCATAGCTTTCCCTCTTCTCCCTGTGTGTCACTCTGTTATGACTCCGGAGAGAACATATCGATAACGATGTAGTTCCTATGTTCACCAACACATGGAAGTGGTAGACAGCCAGCAGCAGGGAATTCCATTCCAATCTATTTTTCATTAAGTGAATGATGGAAAACAGCGATGGGCAAATTAATTTAAAAAGTGTGTACACAATACACACATATCATGTTTTTACACACACAAGGCATGGCAGTCAACTTAAGTCAGCTTAATGGAGTATGAATTTGAAAGTAGAGTTGAAGGGGGGATATATTTGTTCAAACTTTTATATAATACGAGGTTAGCACATTTGGGAGGATAGCAGTATCCAAGTAAATCCAAGGGGCGGTAATGCAACGTAATAGAAGAAGAAAACCTGTTGCTGAAACTGCACACATGGGGTTCAGGGCCGGATGTATAATTGGATTCAAGGGGGCTTTATCAGAGTCTGTCCCCATTGCTAATGGGATTCTGGTCCAGGTTTTGGTTGTTCATTGTATGTATGTATATAGATGTATGTAGTATGTGACGCGGCAACTGCAGAGGGCAGTTGGGGTAGTTGAACAGTGATTCCGGGATTGGGGTTTTAAAATGTCAGCAGCTAAGGTAGTGGTGTTTGGCAGGAAGAGGGGTCTCGGGGAGACGGGGCTTTCCCTGTATGGCTTCCCTCTGATTAGGGTGCCTCGATATATACGGTCCAGGTAATATTGTTTGAAGAGAGGATGACTTGGCGAGCAAACATTGTTGTGGAGAAATGTATGAAAGTGCTGAACCTCATGAGGTGTCTGGCTGGATGTGCCTGGGAAACAGGGAGAGGGTTCTCCTGATGGTCTACAGGTCAATGATTAGGCCTGTGCTGGGTGTTTGGCATTCGGGTCGGCGGCTTAAACAACTTTGCAAAGTTGTTCAGGGTCAGTTTTGCGTGTCTGTTGTGATGAACTCCAGTACATGCACTGCTTGTGGAGCTTGCGGATCTTGGGCTTATGCGGATGAAGCTGGGACTTATGAAGTGGGTTATGTTGAGAAGCTGGGCAGGGGGGAGTCCTGCATTCATCTTGCGGTGGATGCACTTTCATCCCCTGTACCACATTGGTTGATGCCTGATACACTGGTGGATTTTGGTGATGAGGTCCAGGGACACAGATGTGGCGCCCCAGCAGGCAGTTGAGGAGCTTTTGAGGAGTGAGTGGTCTTCCTCTCTTCAAGTGTATACTGATGGGTCTAGGGATCCTGATTGTGATCCCGGTTGTTTAAGGCTTTGCATTTTGCGTCCAGGTGCTCGAAATATCCTGTGGTGTTCCTGCTGAATGATGTGCGATCGGCAGCACATCCTGATATTCTGACTGATTTGCTGGTGCTTTTACATTGTGTGCATCGGGCGGGATGTCAGGTGGGCTTCTTGTGGGTCCCTGCACATGTGGGGGGTAAAGGTGTCCTTGGAGTAGATGGCAAAGGTGTCCTTGGAGTAGGAGCAGATTGGGGTGTCCATTCCTTATGGTTGGACTGAAATGAAGGGTAGGATTGGGGAGGGGATGTGCCATGCATGGCAGAGGGTCTGGGATTCTGGGGTCACAGGAAGACATTTGTATTCATTACAACAGTCTGCTGGGAGGATGGTTACACCAAATGGGGTGGATAGGATGGCGAGGGTCGTATTGACCGGCCGCCAGAATGAGGTTTGGGCATTATGGTTTGGGGGCAGGACTGCTGCTGGTGGGTAAGCATCAAGATGGACTATATGACAACAGAACCAGATCCTCTGGCCTTCAGAAATCAAAACCACACATGGAGACGGAACCAGGTGGAGGGAAATGTGCTGGGTCAGAACCACCCAGTACCTCTGGGACTCGAGCCTCAAAGCCAGGCCACTTGACTAGGTTTCGTGGTCGTGGGCGTACCAGGTTGTTTTTTTTTAATGGTGCAATTTGGTGCAGTCTGGCCATGATTTTTTTATCCCTGGCAAAGGCACCAATTTATGCATGAAAAGTATAAAATAAAACATTTGACCTTCAACAAGTATGCTACTGGTGGTGAACGAGTCCTATTCCTTACTGAACAAAAAAGTGCTAGTTAGTCAAATTAGTACAAATACTAGTTAGTACTTGTAGCTTATTTTAACATTTAACTGCATCCTGCTCCACCTTTTCTCTTGCCAGTGCCGTTCATCTTCGGCGGACCTCCGAACTACATCCATAGAACTGTTCCGTTCACGGGTCTCTGGGGTCGCGTCTTGTGACGGCAGTATCTGATTGGCTATCGGCACATGCGTGGGACCGATCACATGATAGGTGAAAACGTAAGAGGAGGAGGGGGGACTGTAGCCGGTCGCCAGATCATGATCTGACTGAACGTGGCATCCATCACACTGGCCTGACTCTGCAGGCCTGACTCTGCAGGCCTGACTCTGCAGGCCAGGCCACCGGGTGTTCCCGGTGCTCCGGATGGCCAGTCCGGGCCTGTCTCTAACTCTCTCTCTAAGATGCACTTCAAAAGCTCATCTTAGAAGACACATGTGAGTGCACAGTGGACGGATGTCTTATGCTTGCTCATTCTGTGGTCACCTGTGACTGTGTGTCAGGTTTACTGACATTGTTGCATATAAACCTCCACCATGATTCTATGGTGGAGGTTTCTATGCATTGTCAGAACTCTGAACCAGAACCTCTGGCCTCCAACTCGGAACCACATGTGGAAGAGCAACCAGGTGTGTTGGGTCAGAACCGCTCAGTAGAGCTGATCCAGCCTGGGATTCTAAAGTGGTTGGATGAGCTGGGTTCATCAAAAAAACACTGTTATTCAGTCTGTGAACTCGGATGCACTTCAAAAGCTAATGTGGCACACCGGAGAGACACCTTACGCTTGCGGGTTCTGTGGTCAAAAGGTTTTTTACAGTACCACTCTGACAAGAGTGGTACTGTGGTACTAAGAGTCCCTTCTCCCTTCATGGGAGAGAGACCTTATAATTGTTTGTTCTGTGGTCACAAGTTTAGCTCTTAGGCAATCTGAACAGGCAAATAAAGCGCCACCATATATCAACTTGACATACAACAACACTCAAATCCAAAATTCTATTTTATATGAATATTTTTTTTTCCAATAGCGCTATTCATATAAATTAGAAGAAGCACTAAAATGCAATAAAAAGAGGTGTGTCCTATTTGTCCAATGTAATAATAATAATATTATATAATAATAATATCTGCTGTTGATTTGGAGTCATGACATGGGAGCTATTGATTGGACAAATAGGACACACGTCTTTGTATTTATATACATTCAGCATCAGTACAGCAATCAAAATAGGTGTGCTACATGAGACCAATTTAGTAAAAACATTTTAATAATAATTTTCAGTAATATGAGCACGAAGGTATTGAAAATAATAATGTTTTTGTGTCATTCAAACAGTAACTTATGGTCCCTAAGTGAAACCCCTGTGGTTAAGAGTTAAGATGGTTAGCTCAGAGGTGAGCTAACCATCCTCAACTGCCAACACTGGATGAAACTGAGTAAGAGCACAGATCACAGATTTGAAAAATAATAGTTGTATAATGTTGTAAACGTTTATTTCATTCATTTATATTCCATTCAATTTCCTTTTGTTTGGCAAAATTCTATGAAATCAAGAAAATATCTCATACAAACTTCACCATAAAGATTTCAGCATTTCAACATACATTTACACACGGTGTTTGAATGATGGCCTATTGAAGTATCTTTACAATGGCCTAAAACAAAAACCATCAGAGCATCTTTCAACTGTATCATGCCTTGCTCTTTGCAACAGATTGTGTAGTTGTGTTCAATACATTAACAAAACCGCTACTTTCAAGATTTGAGCTAGTCGACTAGACTCAAATTTATCAAAATAATTTAAATCGACCTAACATAAAAAATATGACAGTGATCCTCAGATAATCTCACTTTAAATACATGTGAAATTAGTTACAACTAAAAGAGTTGGCTTTACAAATGTCATACATAAAGTGATGGACACCAGGATCTAAAAATGTAAAATAACCATAACATATCACAGAGGGATGTATTCACTACACACCTACTGAATATCTAGGAAAATGTCCAAAAGTATATTAATATACATCTCAAAGTCAGCTAATAAACACCCCGCCTCACTGTTTTGTGTAGTTTGTACTTCCTTAAAGTCTGCACCATCACCGTAATGTGAGTACGGTGATTGGTCCCTGCCTTGACTACGTGAGTGTAGGGTAATTGGTAAGTGACTGAAATTACGTGAGATTCCATGGAACATAATTTTCTGATGCTTAATGCACACCTTGACAACCCTTAAAAAAAGTACATTACGGATTTCTGTTGTCCATCGCTTTAAATGTAAACAGATAAAAACACAAAATCAGCTTGACCTCATCTTATGAAGCTATGGTTTTAAATGTATTTCCATTGGATGGTAATGATCTCATCCTCGTACAGTTGTACACCAGTACAACACATACGTACGTCATACGTTAACATACATTGAAGTAAATATGAATTATATACATAGTCAGATTAGTCCAAAGTGTTGCTTCTCTCTCTAGAGCTATAGGGACAGAGAGAGAGAGAGAGAGAGAGAGAGGGAGAGAGAGAGAACGTGATAGAGAGTGAGGGAGATCTAGCAGATCTATCCTTTCCAAGCACTCAAAGCCAGTAAGTATTATACTTGTCTGAGTGAGAGTGCAGCTGTACAATATAATAACTTCATCAAGTGACCTGGAGGAATTGTGGCACTGATATTGTACCCGAGGTATTAGTAGCTGAGAGCATAAACTGTAAGTTAAGTAAAAAATGTCTTCTCTTCTCTTCGTCTTCTCAAATACTCTTTGATACGCTTTATTCAAGCCTGGTTGAAATAATAAGAATAGTAAATAACAACAATAGTTTTAATGGAAGTGCCAAATGAAGCCAGCTCAGTGCAAGTGTTCCAGTGTATCGTCTAAAACCTTCAGTCTTTTGATAGTCTTATGGGACAAACCGTGGTCAATACGCATCAGCGCTATCACACAAACCATAGCCTCACATCCACCCCCTCAGCCTCACATCTGGCCTATGCATAATGTACCTCCTGATGACATCATCAATGTGAGACAGACCAAGACCTAACCATGACCCCGGTCTCACACGGATGACGTCTGAGCCAATTCACGGGGGGCTTTGCTCTGCAGGGTCCCGGAGAGGGTGTCTGAGTCCAGCAGCTCCACGATGCTGTATGGCGAGCAGTCCTCCAGCCCTAGCTTCCCGCACGCCCAGCCACAGAAGCCCTTCTCTAAGTCCCTGACCGCCTGCCACCAGGCGCCGAACGCCCAGGACACCTGCACCACGGCAGCATAGAGGGCCAGCGACAGCGCCACGGGCATGATGAGCAAGGGGTAGAAGATGATGAGGAAGGGGCAGACGGTGATCTTGTGCCAGAACGTTCGCTCCTCGTTGTACACCAGGAAGACGTTGTACCAGGTGAGCGTGCCGTAGTAGAAGGAGGTGATGAAGGAGAGCAGGAACACCAGCGGGGCGCAGGAGAGGCTCCAGAGGACCACGTGTGGCCCCTGGCAGACACCCAGGCCACAGCGGCGCGAGGAGCCCTCGCCGGCCTCGCACTCGGCGTCCAGGCGCTCCTTGGACTTGGCCAGCTCCCGGAGCTCCTTCTCCGTCATGGTGACGTGGATGTCCACCAGCTGGCCCTTCTTCTTGCCCCGGGTGATGGTGCCGGTCAGGGTGACGTAGCGGCTGTCGGGGGGCAGACTCCAGCCTCCACCTGGAGAAAACGCATGCACACACACGCGCACACGCGCACACACACACACACACGCACACACACACACACACACATACATAGAGCATGCACACAGGCCCCCGTCCAAGTCCCT
>OMNR01098316.1:0-10108 GCA_900303205.1 Mora moro
AAATCTGTTTCACGGACTTCATTTCCTGCAGTCTAGTGAATGTTTAAGGGATTGAATGACAAAATAAGAAGCGGACAAGGAATCAGTTTAAAACAGCATGTATTACCAAAATAGACATCAAACAAACAAACAAACATCCTTATACATCTCATATATATATATATATATATAATACAGCTTCATGGCTTTGTTTAGAAGTGCAGTATAACCATGACTAAAGCACTTTTTGTTTCCCCCTGCACGTTCAGCGTCAGTGAATAAAGTGGCCATGCTTGTACACAGCACGGAGGTTTGGACTTTGGCGATGTTTATTTATGCAGTATTGCCGTTACTAAACTACCATTTTGACCACAGTTTACTTATGTAGTATTAGTGAAACCGAACCGCAGCAGGCTCTGGCGAAGACGAGGGTTACAAAGTACACCTTCGTTTAAACGAAACATTTGATAAACCATCAGGGGATGAGGGCTTTGATTTAGTATTTTCAGTTTCTAAAGATAACACAATTGACGTATAGAATTGAAGGTATAGTTAGTCTTGGTTTCTGGGTGTTGTTGTGTCTGAGCAGCAGGACGGTTCCCCTCCTGTTCGGACGGGGCGGTACTGCACCCAAAGGTGCTCTGTTCACCGAGGAGGAAGAGGAAGAAAGGAGGAAGAAAGGAGGAAGAAGAGCGCAGACTCTTCACTGCTGCACAAAACAACAACAGTTGCTACAAAATGAACACTTTTTAGGGGGTACTGGTTCTGGCTGATATAAACGACACCCGACCCGGCGTGACACAACAACACACCGCAGGTGTCCGACCACAGCGGGTCATGCGGTCAGCGGGTCAAGCGGTCATTAGACGGACACACTTGCACGGAAGTTGCATAAGTGACTCGTATACGCTTGAAAAAAACGTGTTTTCCCACTGAAATAAGGCTTCAGATGCTGGTGTTTGGTGCGGATCGACTGGATGTGATGTGATGTGTTTGATGTGATGTGATGTGTTTGATGTGATGTGACAGTAAAGGCGCTTTGATGTCAGTCTAACTAGAAAGCGCGGCGGCGGGAAAGGTAATTAAGTTTAGGTGGGAAAAAAAAAATCCTGTTTCTAATATATGGGATTGTATATGTCAACGCACATCTAAGTATCCAATATACATATACATATAAAACACATAAATACATGTTTCTTCAGTGGACCTGTTAAGGCAAACGAGAAAGCGCTAAAAGAATACTGCGGTTATTTCTAACATGTTTTTACATTATACTGCGGTGACAGTTTGAGGGATGTCTTTTTATATCATTTATATATATAATTAGTTTTATTGTTGACATTTACACGCTTGCATAAGCGCGCGTTTTACCGTTTTATAACCACTTTTTTTCCCCCCAGTTTTGAAACTGACGCGCAAACAAAGCATTTAAATCTCCCGCGAATTCACGTACACGTGACGCGCCCAGCGCGGCTCCCATTGGCTGACGCGACCGGTGTTCTCGCGGACGTTCCAGCGCCAAGGAACCAATAAATGGGACCCCGAGAAGCTGCCGGTCACTCCCGTCCTGCTCCCCGCCGCGCGTCTCTGCTGTGCTCAGTTCCTATAGCAAAGTTTTATTAGAGTTTTAAGTTCTTCGTTTTATTTCTTATTTATTGACTTATATTCTCTTTTTTTTCCCATTTTTTAAAACAACCATGCTCGCCGCACGCTCTCCGCTTTCCAAGAAGAACGAGAGCGCCATCTCCTCCGGGATGAGCAGCGTCTCCCTCGACAAGGAGAACACGGTGAGCCTCACTCATGTGCAGTAGACCGGTGCACGTAGCACGTACAGTTCTTTGTAGACGCTCGACACATTACTACTTTAACAAAATATCTATAGTACAAAATATAATAACGTGTTGTAACTGACACGATGTTGACCCGTGTGCCCCCTCCAGCCGCCCAGTCTGAACAGCACGCGCGTCCTGGCCTCCAGGACCGCGCGGAGGATATTCGACGATGCCGAGGTCGGTCTCTTGGTCTCTTGATCTTCTCAGTCTTTCTGGTTTAGGCTAATGGTGTGTGTGTGTGTGTGTGTGTGTGTGTGTGTGTGTGTGTGTGTGTGTGTGTGTACACACACACACCGCTTTGAACCGCTCGCGTGGATATGGCGCGTATCAAATCTGGCGCCAAGCGTAACAATGCACAGCTGTAGGCCAGTGGTTACTGATCACTGACATCGATCTCTCACACACACACACACACACACACACACCGCTTTAATGAAGTTAATGATTTAGCTTGACCCGAGTTACACAACCGTTTTCTACAAGTTACACAACTTTTCCATGTCTCTAGATAGGTCGATCGATCGATTGGACGGACGGATTGATGGTAGCATACCGGCACCGTATCTTAACCCATGTCTTATTTTACAGCCCAAGAAGTCCAAGAAGAAGACGAGCAGGCAGGACGAGCCGCTGCTGAGGGACAACCCCAGGCGCTTCGTCATCTTCCCCATCCAGTACCACGACATCTGGCAGATGTACAAGAAGGCGGAGGCGTCTTTCTGGACGGCCGAGGAGGTAGGGCATGCAGCCGCCTTGCACGTAAATGGAGAAAGTTGGTCCAGGTCATAGCCTTGGAAATGAGTAGACATGGGTATACAAGTGGGCCCATTGATTCTGCTCATCGGCGCAGTGAAGCTGACACTTTTTTGTTCTTAGCGGACTCTAGGAGTGGAAGCCAAAAGGGTCAAAATGGAAGATTTACGCGTTTGCCATTCCGTGTGTTTTCGATAGCGCATCCAAGTTTGGTCATGTTATGTCACATGTCTGTAGTGTACCTGCAACTTGATGACCTGTCTGAATTCACTGCGAATTACTCTTTAGAAAACATCTGATGCTAAATGTGATTTAAATGAATATACTCGGGGGCGATCTGGGCGAAGGCTTTGCCGTGATGAGACGCGCAGGGGTACGGACCCCAGCCAGTGATGGGGGCTGGGTGCTGGCCTGGGTCCTCTGTCGGCAGGCATGTGGCTTACTGGCAGGGGAGGGGTCGGCACGATACAGACGCTAGTCTGAGCAAACGCCTGGTCATATTATTTTATACATGCATTGGGACGGGTTTTCTTGTCTCGCATTTCCGGCCACGACGGAGGCCTAGGCCAACCAACACGTACGCTAAACTAATGTTATATTTCAGGTCGATCTGTCGAAGGACCTGCAGCATTGGGAGGGCCTGAAGGACGAGGAGAAGTACTTCATCTCCCACGTACTGGCCTTCTTCGCGGCCAGTGACGGCATCGTCAATGAGAACTTGGTATGCCCCGCGACATTTTAACCATTAACTTCATCGCTTAGTCCTAAACGATTTAACTAAACGTTCGTGCGCTGGTCTGACCGTTGGACTTCCACTTTCTCACCACTAGGTGGAGCGCTTTACCCAGGAGGTGCAGGTGACGGAAGCGCGCTGCTTCTACGGCTTCCAGATCGCCATGGAGAACATCCACTCTGAGATGTACAGCCTGCTCATCGACACCTACATCAAGGACCCCGCTCAGAGGTGGGTTGTAACGAGATGTTTACATTGGTGTCGTTTTCTGAGCCACTGCGAAGGCTTCTGTATTTACTTATGTGGTCGTCTCACTTTGCTCTCTCTCTTGCTCGCTCTCTCTCAGGGATTATCTGTTCAATGCTATTGAGACTCTACCCTGTGTCAAGAAGAAGGCAGACTGGGCACTGAACTGGATCGGAAACGATGATGCCGAGTTCGGTAAGCATCGCCGTACTTTGAAACTTCGAAGAACACTCTCATTACACCGCAGTGAAGCTATAGTGGTTGTAAGACCACGGTACTGATCACATGATCTCCGTGCTGATCACATGACTTTCTTCATCCAGGTGAGCGAGTGGTCGCTTTCGCTGCTGTGGAAGGAATCTTCTTCTCTGGCTCCTTCGCTGCGATCTTCTGGCTGAAGAAGAGGGGACTTATGCCCGGCCTGACTTTCTCCAATGAGCTCATCAGCAGAGACGAGGTGAAGATCCCTAGAACTAAAACTGCATTGAAGACTATTCTGAACAAGCGCCCACATTAACATTACTTGAACGGTTGTCCAACTCAGAAATTCATCATTTCAGAGCTTCGGTTTGTCCGACATGTCAGTAACATGGCCTTCATCGTTAATAAGAATGAAATGATGCCAGTTTTAACACATCATTTGATGTGTAATTATGCAATGTGTTTATCGTTTATATTTCCCTCTGATCTTCAGCCAATCTGGGGACAGTTTTGCAGGTTCTAAAATTCAATTTTTTTTAAAATATTCTTTTCAGGGTCTACACTGCGACTTCGCCTGCCTGATGTTCAAGCATCTGGAGAACAAGCCTTCCAAAGACACGGTTACCAAGCTCATCACAAATGCTGTTGCTATTGAGCAGGTATGAGTTTTATATGCAGACTTCTGTTGCTGGTATTTCTAATCCACAACATTTTGTTTTGTGCAACGAATATGGCTTTAGTAATTAAGTGCACCCCTAACTAATCATTTTTGTGTTTACAGGAGTTCCTGACACAGGCCCTGCCGGTGAAGCTGATTGGGATGAACTGTGACCTGATGAAGCAGTACATCGAGTTTGTGGCGGACAGACTGATGGTGGATCTTGGGTTCAGCAAGGTAAAGAGACCCATCTCATCAGAAGGTGTTCAGAGGTCCTTGGTGACAAAGTGGTGGATAGACATGCCCCATATTCCCCCTAGTTGTCAGCTCTTTCTGATTGAACATTTCACAAAAGTGGTTATACACTCTGGTCAGGTCATATCACCTGTCTGTAGTCTACCCCCTACCTGCAACTTGATGACCTGTGTCTGAATTCACTGCAACTGACTCTTTAGAAAGCAGTCTGAATATACTGGGGGGGTGATCTGGGCGAAGGCTTTGCCATGATGAGACGCGCAGGGGTACGGACCCCAGCCAGTGATGGGGGCTGGGTGCTGGCCTGGGTCCTCTGTCGGCAGGCATGTGGCTTACTGGCAGGGGAGGGGTCGGCACGATACAGACGCTAGTCTGAGCAAACGCCTGGTCAAAGAACTGAACTGTTCTGTTACTCCGATGTAAGAGCTCTGGTTGATCTTGATCCCAAATGGGGGGGAGGAGATGTTCCCATTGTCTGATACACTTTAGCATAATGATTTAATGTAGCCTCTTTGACACTTTTGAGACTGCAGTCTCATTGTCATACTCTATGCAATTTGTGGGTTGAATTGTGGTTTAAATGTTTGGCATTTTCTGTGTCCCTCAAGATTTACAAAGTGGAGAACCCCTTCGACTTCATGGAGAACATTTCCTTGGAGGGAAAGACTAACTTCTTCGAGAAGAGAGTCGGGGAGTACCAGAGGATGGGCGTCATGTCGGGCTCCACAGACAATACCTTCAGACTGGACGCTGACTTCTAAGAAGTCCACCCCCAGAAACACAAATACTGACACTTTTTGCAGGAGTGGGGTGTCTTGGGTCCCACAGGACTCAATGGTGCCCTTCATATCATTATTTTTGGTGCCAGCTACATGGTGTCCATTTTGTGCTCCTGCTAGCCGGTGGTTGTCTGACAGGAACTGCTGCGCGGGGGGGAGGCATGCTAGTATTGGAGGTTACTGACTGAGTTCAATCATTCTTATTAGTTCTACAAATAAACCGGACCTCATGGCTGTGACACGTCACATATTGCACTCGAAGCCACTTAAAGACACTTGTACCATTTAACATGAATTCACTATTGTCAGCCATGCGCATCTGTTTTTTAAGAGTTTGTATTTTTAGTTGTCCTATTTTTGTAATGTACAGTTTAATATTGTAATTAAAGTCAAATGTTTGAAATTTTAACTTGTTTACATGGTTGTTTTTTTAATCCTATGGCATCACTAACATGAGCCGCTATGTCGCCAATTAAAATGTGGGTGTGGTCACGGGGTCACACTCCTTGGCCCGCAGAAGACCAGTTTCCTTACTGACTAACGATATTATGTTCCTGAAGGGTCCCAAGGTATCACAAGACAACACTCGGCTCATGAAATGTTTACAGGGTCCTAGTATAACAAATTGTAGGTCAAATCCATGTATTGCGTATTCTATTAAATGCATAAACGATATAAATGTCATCAGTTTAAAGGGAATGTAACGACCATCCAATGCAGACTACACTATATACTTCCATGCACCCAAAGGTCCCAATCTGATTGGTTCACACGCGCTGCTCTCTGGTGACGTATGCGGAAGTAAACAAACCCCATCATATTTCGCAGTTCCGCCTGCTTGTCGAGATGTCGACGACTAACGCTAAGCAGACTATTTTGAACCCGGTAAGCTACTTTTGACAAAGTTGTAACATGCATTATTTAGTGGCGTAGTGAACCAGAGAATATGTTAAATTGAGTATTGGACGCGCTTTTGAGTCGGCGAATGAATGACGTCTGCGACCGTAGCTTTGCTTGTAGATTGGAGTCTCTTCCCAACGCGTCCATTTTTCACCATGCCATGACAGTCCTCCCTTTATCCGACCATTTCTTATGTCAAATGTTGCGTATTTTTCCCAACAGGCGATCCCCTTCGCCGGGACTATCCTCGGAGGTCTGCTTCCGGGGGAGATGGTGCTCATCCAAGGCACGGTGCCCAGTGGCGCAGACAGGTACAGGGGTATATGGTGTATGTAGCAGTGGATGACCAACGATCCCCCTCAAATCATGGGGTTGGGTGATTTCTGACTTAAACATAAAAAAACGTTTTTATTCATTCTCTATCTATATATATATATATATATGTTGGTGTAAGGGTTAGTTAAGTTTGGGGTTAGGGTAAGGGTTTGGTTTTAGGATTTAGTTAGGTTTTAGGGTTTGGTTTTAGTCCCCAGTCCCCCCGAGGCCCCCAGAGGCCAAATATCGACCCTGAATAAAGATCTCTCATTCAAGATGGCCAGCGATCCAGGCGGTAACCAACCGGTGCCGTGTTCCAGGTTTCAGGTGGACTTCCAGTGTGGGAGCAGCGTGAAGCCCAGAGCGGACGTGGCCTTCCACTTCAACCCCCGGTTCAAGAAGAGGGCCCTGTGCATCGTGTGCAACAGCATGCAGACGGAGCGCTGGGGCAAGGAGGAGATCCACCAGCAGATGCCCTTCACCCCCGGGCAGATGTTCGAGATCATCATCCTCGTGCAGAAGGACGTGTTTAAGGTGGGATATGAACGATGTGAATGTTGGTGGGCGTGTGTTATTCTTGAGAAGATTTCTAATTCAGATATTTTTGGCTGGACCGCAGCAGGCGAGGCCAGCCCTAGAAATGCAAAAGTCTGTCACTGACTGACTGACTGAGTGACAAAGTTGCTGCATGATAAAGTTACACCATTGGCCAGTAGGAATGATAGTTACACCATTGGCCGTAGGAATGATAGTTACACCATTGGCCGGTAGAGTTCTGGTGTTTCCCCATTGGCCGGAGTCACATACTAGGTTTCAACCTAGTCTTCAGAGCTGCAGTCGAAGAGCTACATAGTGCAGGTTTAATCTTACAGATGTTAGTCTTTGTCATTGATTTTATTTACATGAAACAATGTGTTTTAACTGTCTGGATGTTATTGTGTAATGCATGGAGTCCTTGGCTGCCATCTTTGTCTGTTCAGTCACACGACTGGACACGAGGGTTACGTGACTTGGCGTTCCCGTGCGTGTGGCCCTGCAGGTGGCGGTGAACGGGAACCATCTGCTGGAGTACAACCAGAGAGTAGACCTCAGGCAGGTCGACACGCTGGGCATATCGGGCAAGGTCCACATTCAGGCCATCGCCTTCTTCCCGGCCGAGGTACGTATCGGCTCTGCGGTTTCACCCTAGTCTCATTAGCTCTGTTGGATGAGGACATTCATAGTGATTTTACTTCGGTGATTGTGCATGTGTGTGGTGGTGGTGGTGTGTGTGTGTGTGGGGGGGTGTTATACAGTATAAAGTCTGATTGTTTCTTCTGTTCTCCTTTGAGAACTTTTATTGATCAAAGATCTTTCTTTCGAGCGCCATTTTGTAGTCGTTCTAAGCGCCATTTTGTGGTCGCTTCATTTACACTCATTTCTGAAGCCATATGATAAAAGCATTTTGTTAATTTACGTCGTTTTTAGCTACGGTGTCTTTTACTCCTGTGTCCGGGTTTTGTGAAGAGACGAATGCAAATCTGTAAAAAAATAAAAGAGATATTTGTTGTAACGCGAGCGCTGTGTTAAAGTTGGCTTGTTGCTGTATCACCCCCCTGCCTTCAGACTGCAGTGGCTGCAGCACCCTCTCTAGCCCACAGAGACGCCAAGCAGAACGTAAGATGGCCGCCCTCCCGTGCGGCTCCTGCATGTTTGTCTTTCTGTACAGCTTGGGGGCTAAGATCAGGAGTCAATGTTTTCTCTGTGGTCCTAATCAACTCAAATGGATATACAAAGGAACAAAGCTACGAACTAACACAATTATTATTTTTTTCTTTTTCTTTTGCCTTCTGTTTGCTGAACAAAAACATTCAAATACAGCTTGGGGTGACTTGGAGTTTCATTTTAGCCACTGGAAAAACTGAAATTTTCAACCAAAAGTATATAAATGTGAAGAAATGTAATTGATATACATTCACAAACTAACGAACGACGCTTTTTTTTTCTTATTTGAAGTATGCCTTCCTGCTAACACTGGAAAGTAAAGAAAAAATAAGCGAAGGCAAAGTCGACTTCCGTTCTTATTGAGCGCTGATCTTTTCTGTTGGTCTCACAGGCGCTGCTGAAGTCACCGGGCGATCTGGTGAGTCCATGGGTTAAAGTTTTCCGTCACTAATTAACGCAAGTTCAACTAACTGCCACAATACTTGCAAGAGCTTGCAATTTAGCCAAAACCCTGCAACACCGGGCACACACCATTCCCCCACTATCGGGACAGACCAACCACTCCTACTGCCTTCTATGTCTTCCAGTCAAATGAAGTACAAACCGCTCACTGCGCCACCTACTGGTGGTGCAATAAACCTGGAACTGACCAAATAACTACATGCCACAGTATATTATTAAACAAAACATTGAAGGGATTGGGCTGATATAAAAATAAAAAATCTTTTTACAGGTGCTACAATGGCAAACTGTAGATATGCTTGCAGCCTAAAGGGAAAAAATATAATGTAAAGAAAACTAGAATTAAAAAGGAATGAAAGACAAAGAAAGGCGCTAGACAGAGATCATGTGTAGTAAAACTAGTTTTCAGCCGGCGGCCCCAGGAGGTATTAATGTGTGATGATTACTCTACTACTTTTTTTTATTTTCTAGTTTTCTAGTTTTCTAGTTTTATTTCTGGTCTTACAGCACCATTACCACCCCCCCCATGTTCAGTCGTGAACATATTTCTTGCTTTAACCCATGGGTGAGTCGTATGGATGTTGAGGGGTGAAGAGGCAGAGTTTATGGGGGGGAGGGGCGGGGCTTGGTCGAGTGATTGCTCTCTGATGATGTCATACATTTGTTGACGTATAGTTGATTTCAATTACTGGGTTCTTTTTATTTCAACGCACAAGATCCATATGTTAGCGGTATTGGTCTATGGGGGTGCATTCATATGTTCATATATTCATGTGTTCATTCGTAGCCTTGAACGCTTCCATACAGAACATGCTGACACACACGTGAGGCAGAAACGCGTGAAGCTCAGATTGTGTTGCTTAACAAGGAGTATAACGTGTGATTTTAAATACGTCATTGTTTATTGTTTCTTCCAGAGTCTTCCTTTCCGAGGACAGATGGAGAAGGGCTTGAGTCCTGGACATACCATAACCATTAAAGGACAAACCAGTCCCTACCCACACAGGTATGCATCGGTCCTCTGGACACAGCCGCTGTCTTTAGCCTGGGAATTAGGGCTGCAACTTTTTATACTCGATTAATCAATTAGTTGTTTGGTCCATAAAATGTTGAAAATTGTTGATCGGTGTTTCCCAAAGCCCACGGTGACGTCCTCAAATGTCTTGTTTTGACCACAACCCATAAGTAGAGTACTTGTGAGTACATTGTGAGTACAAGTTTCCAAAAAAACCCCAAGTGGACAGAGTGCAGAGTAACTCCCCCCCCCCCCCCCCCTCCCCCCTCCCTCTTT
>OMNR01098326.1:0-13948 GCA_900303205.1 Mora moro
TCGTTTCCGGAAACAAAAAAAAACAAGTTATGAGGTTATTTTTCATTATTCTTGTGTGACAATATGAAGTACATTTTCAGTCACTCAGGAGACATGAATTAAAACCTAGTAAATAATAATAATGAATTCTAATGTTTAATTAATCTCTTGATGTTTTCTGAAGGTCTCTCTCTAGCCAAGAATCCACTGCCATTTCAAGGACATACTCTAGACTCCGACTCTGACTGAAATGATGTAGCCTGGTCAATGTTAACCAGTTTGTCAGTTTGACAGCTGAATGTTTTTGTCTGTGTAGACTTTAAAGATTTAAACATGCTATATACTTCATTTATGTGATTAATTAAAACAAAGAAAAAATCGCTATACAAAAATACAAAATAGCTAATCAATTTCAAAATTGATTAGCGATTGTCGCTATTCAATTTAGACAAAACAAAATGCTCCCTGGCACCGCTGCCATTTGGCAAGTTAAGGTTGCTTTCACACCCGAGGTGTTTGGTCCGTTTTTTAATCGAACCCTGGAGCGTTTTGACCGACAATACGTTTCATTTGGAGTGCTGTGAACTGCGCATTCAAACTCTGGTGTGGACCAAACAAACACACACACAAACTCTGGTCCACTTGAACACGGGGTCTCTCTGGTCCGGTTTGTTTTAGGTTGTGAACGTGATCCGACCCAACTATAGGAAGCCAATGAAAATATTTTTCGGTTCGCTTCCTAATTACCATTTCCGCAAACCGGAAATAATAAACATATTCAGCCAGGTCGGATAGGGCGGATATTTCACACGGCAGCTCGGGCTCAGGCATGGCACCGGAAATGAGGCGCCGAAATCTGTGTCGCAATTCGGCCCGGTGGGTACCGGTTTGTAAAGGAACTGGTGCCGTGGTGGTGGTGCCTAACCCCTCAGTCATCAGTACAGCTAAACGGCAGGACATTTTAATTGTGTCATAAAACAATCTGAGTAACAACGTATGAACGCCGACCACCTTTTAATACCATGCGTTGATCGAGAGCTTGTGTGCTGCTGCTGCTGCTTCGTGCGCGTACCTGTGGTCATGCTCTCGCTCTCCTCCTCCGCCGGGAGGACCTCTGTGTGTCTCTGGCGGCTGGGTGTGACGTCGTGCACCCCGAAGCTCAGCACGGGGTGAGTGAGCAGGAACTCGGACACAGCAGTGAAGCTGGCCCGGCCCTTCTCCTGGTCCTGGTGGAGCTCCATCACATACAGCACCTGGTGTGTGTGTGTGGGGGGGGGGTCATGCACACCGTGAGTTGGGTGAAAATACTCCAAATGGAATGAAGGCAGGGGAATCTTCTAAATTGTTATCGGATCAGCTCCTAATGTGCATTTGGGTACACGTTTCTCTGCTTGGATCTATACGTTTTTATACACACAAGACCAGAAGAGGGTTAACACTTGCATTAAACATATTCCATGCTATAATGTTGCCTGGCCTGATAACTATGAGGCAAGGGGAATTCGTCTTTCATACCGGTTTTGATACAAGGAAGGACACACCAAGACGTGTACAAAGTAAGACGTATGATTGGGACACAAGGACTTAGTGACGCATTCAATGGCATCTGACCAACCTTCCTCTGTACGTCTGTGAGAATGAGGAAGCTGGCAGAGAGGTCCAGGCTGGCTTTCAGGCTGGGCATAACCGTCGAGTTAAACGGGTCTGGGGAAAACCTGCAAAATGGTCACATTTAGCAAAAATGCAGTATAAGTCTATAAATATATCTCTCTCTATGTCATTTAGTGTGTTCAAACGAACCGTGTTTGACGCAACGGAATGTCAAACACTTAAGAATACATAAATACAAAAATAAAGACAACTTCAAAAGTAATGGGTGAGAGCACAGCAGAGAGGGCAGGAGAAGCGACAAACCTGATGGTCTGCAGGCACGTCCAAGACACTGTGCACCACATCTTCAGCTCCTGGTTCTGATCCGCGCCGGTTATCAGGAACCGCCAGAACGGAACACTGCAAACAGCCGGGAGGACAGGAAAGACGACGGGGGTTAGATAGAGAAGGGTCGGAAGAAAGGCGACAAATGAGAAAGTGTCCACGGCCGTGTGTACTCACTCCGGGTCCTGTTTCTTGTGGTTGTCACAGAAGAACAAGCAGGAGAGGGGACGTCCGCCGTGCGGCAGCCACTCGTGGAGACGCCTGGGGGACATAGCATGGCAACGAAACACAACATTGAACCGTAAGTAGAAACACATATTGTACCAAACATCATTTGCCTTTAATATTTGAACAAAAAAAAAAGATTTGTCTCGTCTCTCGCTTACCTGGGTTGGTTTTGCCCACCCTCTATGTAAATCTGCCAGAACTTGACATAGCCATCGTGACTAGCCGTGGCTAGGACAGTTCCGTCTGGGGACAGAGCACCCTCGCTGACTCGCTGGAGATACACAAACGTACGCATGGTTTTTGGTTGTTGTTTTTAAAACACAGCTGAGATTTGGTTGCACTGCCATGAATTCATAAAACGAGGAATCCATGAATTTCAAAATAATAGAAGGGTTACATGCAACACGGTCAGGTTTCTCTTGTTGTTTTGATTACCACCGATGTTGGACTGTGTGTGAAAACGTGTTCACACATTGTGTTTGCTATAATGCAGTCTGACGGGCCTCTGGGGAGGCAGCAGCCTGTGTTCTACCTGAGTGTGTCCCTTGACAACGATGAGGCCATCCTTTAGTTCCGAGTCAGCCACAGGCCAGCTGACGTTGTTGGCCCGCAGCACATCCAGGTCCCACACCTCAGCCTGGGGGGACGGGCAATCACATCATCCAATTCATACCATATTCTCAGAAGGGCAATAGACGGGCAGGGACAGTACCAACAGGGAAAGGACGGTGAAAAACAGTTTCCCGAAAGCCCTTTTTTGGAAAATAAACACTGACCCTGTCTTCATGAAGAAGGGCCAGGGTCTGGTTGGTGTCCTCCTGGTTTTCCTCGTTGTCTTCCAGGATGAAGGGGCACCAGATGAGGCGGCGGTGGGAGTTAAGGGGTGTGTCCTCTGGCCTCCTAATGTGGATCACCACCTGGTCACTGAGGGTTCGATGTGGGTTAAGGAAGCTACATAATGACCACATAATACAACTTTTATACCATAACCTAGCCTGTATATATTATATTAGTAAGTAAGCAGGTTATTAATGAACCTACCCCATTAGACTAGTGCCATTTTGTTTCTCCATATATTTGTCTTCTAAAGAAAGCTGAACAAAAGTAATTGTGCTACTCTAGTGCCCCCTATTGACCCATAATAGCGTTATACTTGGTATATGGATTAACACATTTGATCAACGTTCCATGTTAAATGGCTTTACTTCAAGTATCGTAATTTGTCCACGTGAAGGGATACAGTATTTTGCTGCTGGTGCAGGTGAGCTGCCAGACCACGAGGTTGCCAGCCTCATCCACACAGCCCAGGAGAGGGGAGTCCAGGTGGGCGAATCCCAGGTCCGTCACGGCCCCGGTGAACCCCTTCAGCAGGGAGCGGTCGGTGGATCCCAGGCTCAGCACGCGGATCATAGCGTGGTTGTTGGCTCCTGGAAAAGGACAGAAAAAGACGGACATATTGAGGACATTCTGCACCGCAGACCATTGTGATAAAGATACCATTCATTGCAAGTCGCATTATATGCAAGCTATGAATGCTGCAAAGTAATTACAATCCATGAATATACAATTGTTATCTGGCATACATTTATTATGAATTATCAGCTCAGAGAAAATACAAAAGTGTTCAGCACAGCCAACTGTCATCTAAGCATCAATTCCAGATTGTAGATACATACAGAATTATGGATGGACCACAAAATCTGGTTCTAAACAACAAAACTAGACAGTAGATAAGCTGGTAGGCAAAGAAATGTGAGCAAAATAACGGTTGTAGGTTTCCTCCCGATCACTCTACTCTACCGTGATGCATACATATTGGAGATATTGACACTCTGTAGCGTTGCGGTATAGCAGTAAACAAGGTATGACACAGTTAGCCTCAGCAACACATACGAGATTGAAGGTAATGTAGGCATTACTGGCCGGCAATCACCTACCATCCAAAACACGAAAGCAAGGTTGAACATGTTCAACGGTGGCTTTAGTCTTGTAAAGCGACGGTTGCACATAAATGCGCTTCGGGATTCTCACCTCTGATGGCGTACGCCAGGAAGGAGTTTGAGACGGCTATCAGGTTTCCATAATAATACTTGTGCTCCCAATCGTATTTGGCGACCGGCTGGATCTTCACCTGCGGAAAAACATCAACATAAGCAAACATAAGCAACCATTCAAATCCAAACACACCAATAGTAGCTATGTATTGTACTAATGACATCCTGGGTTTGTTCCACGGAGGCTTGTGTTCATTCCCAAATGAAATGAACACCCCGAATCCTTAAAAGGTTAATGTTAGCCCGTGTTATGTTAAAGTGCCGTGGAATTGCTGACAGAGAAAACCGATTGTGTGTGGACACATTGAAAACAAATGTGTGTTTCATCAGATTACATTTGCATCATGGAAAAGGGGCAGGTCACGCTAAATTGGGGCAACTCTGAGGAAAACAGACTACGGTCCGTCTGAGGTGAGATTTGACTTCGGACTCAAGTACCGAGTTGTATGTAAATGCCTCAAGGTGGGACATTATTAGTTAGACGGTACCCTAAAATTCAAATAGACGAATCATCATTCAAAGCCCCGAGCCTACTCAAATTCACTCGACTTTTCTACAGAGCGGGAATGTCTGTTGCATATCCAATATCTGTAAAATGTACCTCCGTTTTTGTGAAATGTTATGGTTGGATTTAGCTCGCCTGTCACCTTAACTTGCTTCTGTAACCCGGTTGCCATAGTGGGATGTAAAACGGAATGGGGATAATGATACGATAATGATGAATGAATGAGTTACTTTTTTGTTTTACCACGAATCGTTGAATAATCACATCGAACTGTTGAATTGGAGTCTACTTGGAGGAATCGGAGTCAGGTACAGTCCTAGTAATTGGAGTCTTACCTTGTTGCTTCCCCGAGCCTTGCTGTCGATGCTGGAATCTCGGCTGGCCACAATCTCCACGTTGTTGGAGACAAAGGAGATGCAAGTGGACCCATCATCACCAGACAGGCAGCTTAAGTAGAAACAAACAAATATACTTAATTTAAGTACAACAAACGCATAACAAATAAATCAGAAATAGACATGACTCCCTTTAAAATGCAGATTGTCTAGTCCCAGTGCAGATCGCCACATGGCCTTTCTTTTGTCTAAATATAATGGGCAATATTTACAGATTACAGCTAAAGGGGGTTCACAGTTTAAGATCATCATGGACCTCAGCAATTATTACAAATCACTATGTCTCTAGAAACCACATCTGGTTTGGTATTCAGGCTTATAAAGATCACCTTTTAGATGTTTTTACAACTTTATATTAGTTTTTGCTTCTCTAGAGTCGACCAACAACGCTGTTGATATGTCACTGTGTGTTTGTGAACCTAGCTATTAAGGTTACTCCTGTATTAACACACTGTACCCACTGGGCTGACATGATGATCTACATGTATTTGAAAGACATGATATGAAATATTTGAAAGTGATATTGTTTAGTGTCGACATTGAAAATATGGAAAAACACACTAGGTCTAATGAACATGTGTTGAAACTGGGAAAGATCTACAACATTTGATATGTGGTCAAACAAGAAAGAAGGGTCTAATTTTCATTTAACATCCATTATTCTACATACTCAAATTATTAAGTGTGTGTAAAAGAAGCAGTTAGCAAGTCAGTCATTATTTACACTGCATTATAGACAAAAATCATCTTAGATGTGTATCCTGCTAGCTCTATAACAGTAAAAAGCAGGTAAAAAACTGCGTGACCAGCCGAGCTCCGGTGTGGGTGTAACGCACATGGACTGTATAAAATACAGATTAAAACTGACTTTTGATATGTGTCAGTTAGTGGAAACTGTCATGGACATAAAAAAAGAAGAAGCACCTTTTGGACTGTGTATTATTCGATTTAAAAAAATTGCATCCTTACTCTATTTGTCCTTTTGAACAATTCAAGTTACCTCTGATGAGTTAGTCAGCTACCACAAATGGAATCTAATTGCGTGGGAAACACTGCTAGGCTGTAATTCCATTAGTCCGAATTCGAGAAAATCCCAAATAGCCCAGTTACCATGGGAATTCATGGCCTGAACCCATCTGCTTTGCAGTTAAGTTTGAGTTAACTCCACCCATGCCTGCAGTATTTAAGAAGCATGCGTGGTGTGGTTTTTAATTGAAGGTAGGTCTAGTGGTACTATTGTCATCAAAGCCCCAAGCATGTGCAGAGGATTACCAGGGATGCAAACACATGTAGGGTGAAAAAAGGAGAGGTACCCTACCCTGTTCAGTGTCTTCTAATTGCCCTGTTATTAACTCTACTTATACACAAGGCTGGTAGTTTATAAAGCAATGTTTTCTATTCATTTGTTCCGAGTGAATCTGTGAGTAGCTGTATTTTAATCAATGTACTGTATTTGATGAGTTTATATTATAAAATAAAATGCAAACTCGTGAACATCACTGTTTAAAAGGTGAATTATTTTGTATTCTGCCCAAGTGACACGGTGACAACCTAACCTCAGTGATAACGCAGTGAAAACAACAACAAGTATGAAATTCCTTATTATTGCTGAGCCATACTGTAATGACCTGGTCCCATTTTTAACAAACTTTAATTTATACATTTGGATATAGCCTACACATTGATTAGATTTAAAAACAAACAACAGCCCTGCTGTGAGAGTTCTGTATCCTCTCCTCTGTTGAGAGGGGACTTTGGGCTGGGTCTGGGATCCCTAGCAGAAGGCTGGGCTTAAAACGCAGTTAACAAAAACTTTCCCTCACTCTTAGTTACTTACTGCACTCGCCTGACAGACGTGTGGTCCTGAAATTAGACTCTGAAATGTAAATACTCACCGGCGAGCTTAAATCCCAGGCCTGCCTACACTTTATATGCGAGTGAAAGTAGGGGGGGGCTGAGCGAGTATAAATCCCCCGTGCAACGTTGTTATACAATTCTAAACATTGTATTGTTTACATGCTCTCCATTTGGCGTATGTCAATGTCCGTCCCCCCCCATATCCCTGATTACTTAAGAAAGGAGTCACATACAGATCTAGACAAATGTGTTCCTCAACTTATCCTGTTCATGTGAACCTAACCTCCAGATTCAGAAATGAAAATGCAACCAGATTACGCTTAATTCACATTTAGGATTCACCTAATTAAAGGAATTGGGCCCTGGATTTACATTTGCTAATACAAGTGATTTTCTCAACATTAATACAATTCCTTACATTATCTGAGTCTCTCGAGAATTGTTGGCGTCCGCTGCACAGGTTCCAATATTGTCAGCCATGGTTGACCTGTCACCAGTTCCTAGAAGACCTGCTGCTCCCAACAGTCCATTCAGATCCCCATTGAAAGATGTCTTTCTTGGGCCGTCACTCGATGTCACATCTGAGAGGGAAAAAAATATACCCAAAGTCAGAATTAGAATTACCTTTATATTTAAAAAAACGTCTTTATTCAAATAGATTTTGTACAACAACTAGTATAGACATGAATTCATTGAACTTTTCCCATTTCAACAGAAAAAAACTGGACTGTCACAGCACGTTAGGTCAAAACTAAAAGAACCGTCTAACTTCTTTACTATTTTAGTTGAAGAATTGTTTACAACAGCTATAAGATGGGACAGTTCAAACATTCCTCCAACTCCATCCCAGATACAACATCCAAGAGCTGAGTAATGTACGCCAGCGCTTTGTATGCGTACTGTCTCAAGTCGTGTTAACATTGGGATGTAGTCATGTCAATTGACGTCGATACGGAAACAACTTCATGTCCATTTGAAGGGTCGCTGGTGAGTATCGCGCAATCAGCGAGGCTAGCCATTTCCTGACCGTTTTAAATGATTAATGTATCGCATTAATGTATGGGACACAATTGGCGTCTTGAGTATGAGCTCCGAATGCAACAAGCGTTTTATTGTAAAAACAATAAACAAAAGAAACATCTAACGTTACGACATGTATCATACGTAGCTAATTATTAAATGGAGACATTTGACTAGCAAACAAGTTCCTCAACGGACAAACGTAGTTTCTGTTTAACGCGTACAATACGGTTAATTAACTTCACCTTGCGTGCCTGCATGGCAATTAATTCATTAAAAACATTGTCAGCTGCTTATACCTTGGACTATTAGTTTACAATATCTTGTATTCGACTACTTTGTAACGGAGTTTATTTATTTTTGTAAAGGCAGCTTGTTCGCATCACATGAGGAGGCGGCTAATGTTATCAAGCTAGCGCAACTGCTGTAGCGTTAGCAAGTCGTTGTTAAACCAATGCTGGCAACATAGCAATGTTGGCTAGCAATGTAGCTAGCTAGCATATTATTAGCTCCTGCGGCCTAGAACGCGTAGCCCTTTTCATTCTACTGCCACCTTACCGGCGCTGTTCACTGGGCGGTCGAGTTTGAGGATGTCCCGAAGATGCTGGGTAGCACCCTCAATGTCTATGTTGGAATTTGAAGCCATGGGTCAAGGGAGGGGGAAACTGGGTTAGTTTAGGGGAGAAAATAGTTTCGTGATTTGTGCGACGCTGTCAGTGCTCAATCCGTTCACCCCGAGCAACCGTCTAAACTTCCGCTGCACAGACGGTCTTCCGAGATGCCGACGCCTCAATTGGTTCCGACTTGGATCAGAGGTCTACAGCCCAGTTCCACCCCCACATGTACAGCGAAATCGTTTTGTAATTACAACGTTAACAGTGTGAATATTAACTAAAATGCAGTTTCTTGTATACTGTACGTGATTATATTAGCGTATTTATGTTTAATAATTCATTTTAAACAAATTCGGTACAACGGACCCAGACTGTTGCATATACAGGACAGAAGACCCACATCACTCCCGCACTCAAGAAAGCCTCTCCAGCTACTACATTTACCTACATGATGTTGTAAACATTTTGGGTAAGGTCTAGTGATTAAAAACAACATCAAACAATCAAAGACTTAATTAAATAGTATAACCAACACATTTAAAAAATATTTATAACATGGAAAAAACACATCCTCACACAATTACGAAATAGTCTAGGTTTTATTGTATGACATGGCTGTGATATTCTTCTTACTCTCAGCGAGTATCAAAGCAAAAGACAAAGTAGGGTTTAAATTAAAATAATTCATTAGTTCATAGTTTCATTATTCTTTGGATAGCTCAATCAACACCTGACAACATGAATCATGGCAAATGTATCCGTCTTTTAGAAGAAGATAAGGGTTAGTTCTAGAACCTACTAAGATGCCTGAAAATGCACACAAGTTACCGAAAACAAACCTAAAAGATGTGGGGAACTGAAGAGTAGCGTCTCTCCTAAAATGAAAATTGTCACAGATCATCAGCAGTCAACAGCTCTTCTAGCAGAACCAAGTGAAGAACGGCTTAGGAGGAACAGAGTAGAATCGAACCAAGTCAGTGAATGGCGTCAGTAAGCTAGCAAATGTCTCTCTGCTCTGGCTTGACGGTAGATAATGTAATGAGGGCTTCCAGCGTCATGCAGATCAGTGGAGGGGCAGACAGGGGCATCTGATTGTTCAGCCAGCTCCCAAAAAAAATTCTACTAGTTGAGGTGGTTTTCGAAAATAACCACCAGCAAGTTCTGTGATTGACATCAAGAATCCGGGTGTTTGTCAAACAGGAGTGAATAAGATGGAAGGAGGGAGGGAAGAGTTATCCCTCGATTCTCCTCCCTCCTTTCTTTCCATCCCGCGCAGGCTGCGCCTCCCATAATGCGAGAGGGCCTTCGCACCCGCTCGTCAGGTTCGATGCTCTTTAGCCAAAGTTGTGGAGCGCTAGCCTAAACATGTCATTGGTGCACACCCATGCATCATTAATATTTTTCAGGATAAAACTCTGGTGAAATCCCATGATGGGGTCATCATCTGCCTGCGAACACAAACACAGGCATATGGGAAAGGTTAACATCAAACTCATGGAGGCTCTGTTTTTTAAAATACTACATGCAGTTTTTTAATGCATCTTACGTATATTATATATCATTATATGTGAATGTAAAATTAATACAATTTTGATCAATAATATGGCTGTGGACATCGACAAAGTATTTTTTAATTTCATGATGAATGTAAATATATTTGTCTGATTTTTTTGTTTCTTTTTTGCCAACAATATTTGATACAAATATATAATACAACCTCAAGCACAAAGGCTGACACCGAATTTTTAAGGACTACGGTTAACATGTGAAAGAATGCGTATGAAACATGAAAACTGGGCTCACCTTTAGCTGCCCTACAACCATACTCAGGATACAACAGTCTGGGGTAGGCTGATGGTCCTGTGCTGTTATACTGTGGGCTATTTTTGTGAAGGGCAGGCTCTAAAGAACATAGGAATTGGGGGTGGAAAATAAACAAAGTTATTCTGAAACAACAACAACAACAACAACAACAACAACAACAACAACAACAACAACAACAACAACAAGAGTAATAAATATTAATGGTTAAAATATATACACTAATATACAAATATAAAAAAGCTCACTGAGAGTTTCTCAACGATTGCTCCTTTTCCCTGGAACTGCTGTCCCTCCCATGTAAGGCATGATGTATCAATCTGGAGGGAATGGCAGTGAGAGAGAAAGAGAGAGAAATACAAGTGAGACAACGTTAGAAGTGTAACACAAGCTTCACATCTGCCTCCTCAACACCACACAAATTATTTTAGAGGATGTGCTTTGACAATGAGAGAGGGAGCGACATAGACATCTAGAGCCTATGTTCTACAGCCATATTGGAGAAGACTATAGCGTAAGTAACAACCTGTGTGTGTGTGTGTGTGTGTGTGTGTGTGTGCGTGTGTGTGTGTATTAGTGTGTATTAACACTAATTGAGGGGGATCATTTGTGAAAGATCTAGACCTTCAGAGAAACAAAATCACACTTTGTGATGAGTAATGTTGAATCATCAAGGGGCTTAAAAAAAGCCGAGAGTACACGATCAGAAGAAGACCAGGTATACCGTCAAACGCACATATATTGATCCGAGCTGCGTTCTGTCAGTGTCAAACAGTTGGTAGTAGTGTTGCACAAAGCTGGATCCTATCTGTTCCCATAGAGGCTTGTCCCCCATCCTGAATCACCCTGCAGCAGGCACTGGAGGGAATCAGACAGGTAAATCAGGTCATGGTTTCTCTTTCGCAGATATTTGCAAATTTTTTTTTTTTACAATGTTTCTGAAGCATGATTAAACACATTGTGATCAACAATGTATACAATATACCATTACATTTGAACAATAATGTTGTTGTTGTTGTTCTAACAACAAGGTTGCTAGAACCTATAATGTAATAAATAGCAAATAATACATTGTAAATCTTGTAATTATTACACTGGGTGTAACTGGGCGTTGACTATAACAATAATAAAGAATAATAAATAAAGAAAATACTGACTGGTAGTGGAATAACTCTTTTCATGGAAAGATGGTGTATGTTCTGTTGCATTGATGTAGACAACTCAGCCAACTGACAGTGCTAACGGCATTGTAACGTATGCCTTCTCTGGGATTACTAAAGGGGGGTGCGGTCGCTAGAAAATCCATGGTATGCAACTTGCAACAACAGCGGGGCAACTCTGACGCAACACAATTGCAAGTGCTGTAGACCCTTTAAAAGTGTCAACGTGTAGCCCAGTGGACATACATTCACAATAAATTGGCGTGTGTGTTTGTGTGTAAATCGTCCAAGCGTCGCAAGCATGGGCATATTGAGTTACGCTGGGCCTTCTTTGGTCCCTTTGGTGACACAGCTAGTGACAGTGACATGTTACACCGTGTGAGAGCCATGGGGTCTACAAATAAACCATGGGGTCAGGCTGTTTCAGTTCCACGGGCTGATCTTGACGCTATCGACGAACCAAAAGCACCGACAAGCCAACAACACACCCGCACCCTGATATGATCCGAGGGGGAATCCAGCCGGTCACTACTGAAAGATTAAATGTCATTGACATTCAGTTATTACTAGCGTATTAGCTCGTTTGC
Source organism: Mora moro (assembly GCA_900303205.1). Classification (NCBI taxonomy): domain Eukaryota; kingdom Metazoa; phylum Chordata; class Actinopteri; order Gadiformes; family Moridae; genus Mora; species Mora moro. The sequence continues at coordinate 12,156 of OMNR01098326.1, forward strand.
TAACACTGACCAGATCAAGACCGTTGACAGAGGTCCCAGTCCACCCCATTGACACAACGTATAGCACGAATAGCTACACACTACACGGGGCCTGACAACCATGTCGGACACGGGGCCAATCGCGGTATTAATTCGCATGTAGATACTTTTTCCACGGAGTGCTAAAAATATCCTGTGTGCTCAGTGTTTATGTCTCCTTTCCACCACCCCCCCCCACCCTGTGCCTCTTCTTCGCTGCCTCTCCTCCGGGCCCGTGTTCACTGTCCAGTCCGCTGCAGGTACCACACACACACGCACACACACACACACACACACACACACACACACACACACACACATAGGCGTGACCGCGACTGTTACCGGTGCAGCCGGACGGGCGGTTTGCGCGGTGCCCCGCACGTCGAAAGGTCGCGTGAGACGCTGGACATTTTATTTGCATTATGTACCCATTCATTGTCCACATGCAGGTTTAAAATCGGAGGCACTTACCGTAAACCAACACCGCTCGGCCGCCCGTGTACAGCGATTTAGACAGTCCAGTGTGTCTCGTCTGCTACGACCGTCTACGACAGACGCACGCCGGGATCGTAATCCGCCCAAAGAATCATGGTCATTTGAGTCAAAACTGGGTTGCCATTAGTAGTTTAATATTATTGTTTCTGCAACAACAAAAAAAAAAAAAATCAACTGCCCGCTTCATTTTACGGTTAAAATAGTTGAAAAAAAAAAAAAAGAATGATCTTGAATAATTCAAGATTGGTGAAGGCTATTCGTGATATAGCCATGTATGCGCAGTGAAAATGCTTGACAGCTTACTGACTCAAAATGTGGGTAGATGTAGGTTAACTAAGCCTAATATTTTATCTAAACAAAAAAATTTAATTTAGTTAATTTATTTTGTAGGCCTACCACTTCAAATTCTGGTGGCGGAAGAGATCCAACACATATTCATAACAAAGCGCAAACACGTCATGTATCCAGATGTTTATATTCAATGATGAAAATATATTCTAGGTATGAAAAGTTATTATCCTCTCTAGACGTTTCTGCTAAAGCTGTAAGGCATTAAAAAAAAAAAAAAGCCTAGCCTATATCTGTACGTCCTGCTGAGGAAGAGGACCAGCTGGTGGCTCTGATCTGATAGGATAGTGAATGAAGACGGGGCAGATCAATGAGTGCTGTAGGCCTACTGCATTAGAAATATAGTTTGTTTCTGGTTATTCCCCTGTCTCTTCTCACTAGATATAAGGGCTGGAAATCTACAAATTATGATATATAATAATTTATAACCCTAACCCTAACCCTATCCCTACTAACCCTAACCCTAACCCCTAACCAACCCTAACCCTAACCCTGGCCCCTAACCCTAACCCTAACCTAACCTAACCCTAACCCTACAACCCCAACCCTAAACCCTAACCCTAACCCTAACCCTACTAACCCTAACCCTAACCCTAACCCTAACCCCTAAACCTAACCCTAACCACCTAACCCTAATCAACTAACCCTAACCCTAACCACCTAACCCTAACCAACCCTAACCACCTAACCCTACTAACCCTAACCAACCCTAAACCTAACCCTGACCCTAACCCCTAACCCTAACCTAACCTAACCTAACCTAACCTAACCTAACCTAACCCTAACCCTAACCCTAACCCTAACCTAACCCTAACCCTAACCCTAATAATTTATATTTGTTTTGTTTATAATTGACGTATAATATTTTTATATTGACATATGCCACACATAGGCACTACGACACAAGCAGTACACATAAAGGAAACCGATTT
>OMNR01098374.1:0-10292 GCA_900303205.1 Mora moro
GCTTGCTCTATATTTTCTCCCCCCTTAAGCTATTACACATTTGATCTCTCTCTGTATCTCTCTTCCACATACTCACTTTCTCTCTCTCTCTCTCTCTCTCTCTCTCTCTCTCTCTCTCTCTCTCTCTCTCTCTCTCTCTCTCTCTCTCTCTCTCTCTCTCTCTCTCTCTCTCCTCTGGTCATGTGTTCTCTCCCTTGCTCTCCCCAGGGTCAACGTGTCATTACTTTCTATTGATAGTCCGTGCTGGGCTCTGCCAGCGCACGGCAGGGTGCTTCTAAGTCATGAGTAATTCAATAGTTGTCCGCTAGCAATCTGTGTCATTAGCTGGGCGCTGCTTCCGCTTGCTGTATTTAATGAAGGTTTTTTTTATTTTTATTACCGACGCACCTGCACTGGTTTCCTCTTTCAACAGCTTTGAAAGCTTTCGACAGCCCTGCTGCCAGAGAAGAGCCCACGACGACTCTGTTCTGAGGTGTCCATTTTGACCCTGTGTCATGTCTTTAAAAATTGCAGTAGATTGTTTGTTTTTGGCTTTTCACTTCATGCACTCACACCCAACAGGAGTGCTTCATAAATGAAGAATCCAAGTTCACATTTGTCTGCTGAAATGTTGAAAACAGTTAGACATGCTATATGGCCATGGGTCTTATTCAACTAGCGGCCATCTTGGTTCTAAACACTAGCTGGGTGTGGGGAAAGAATGAGGCCCATAGTCTCTCAACAACCAGATACTTACATTAGATGATCAACTGTTATAGCAAGCATTGTGGACCGCTTGGGATGTATGGGTGGGCCATTGAAGGCAGGTTTAGGATCATAATGTTAAAGGGGAGCGAGTTTAGAACTACGCACGAGAGCAACCATCGTTACATACACACATCGGTGTGCTCAGCTCACACACACACACACACACACACACTGAGTCTGCCTCAAAGCACAAAGCACATTCATGCATATGTACGTACATGAGCACACTCACATGCACACACAAACAGCAACATTCACAAACACACACACACACACACACACACTGTTGGAAAACAAGTGGCAGAGAGCATTTCTTTGCACATCTTCCCCAAGGCCACTAACTCATTTCTCCATCCAGATTAATGGGTACATTATGTCTGTCCCTCTCCACCTCCCTCGCGCTACATCTCTCTGGCTTGACCCTTGAAATTGAATGTGCGGCACTCTCTTGTCTACCGAATTATGCATCTGTGGTCGAGTGCAATTCACCGTACTCGGCATAGGTTAAATTCTCAACACACAGTCTCGGTTCAGTTCTCTGTACACAGCGTATGAGCGGATCAATCTGGTTCAGTACTCTAGCCGCCCTCGACTCAGTGGAAAGCCTTTGTGTGTTCAGTATAGACTCAAGACGTCAAGCTCTGACTGCCTGTGTGTCTGTGTGTCTGTCTGTCTGTCTGTCTAGCAGGGTCTAAAGGACCAGAGACATTGAATGTTGTCCAACAATCATTTTAACCTGTTTGATTCTGTAGGCTTGTGTGTGTGTGATGGGTTGGGTACACAGGTATTGACTTTGTGGGGCATACTCAAATTGAACGTGTGTTTTCATAATGAGTTGGTAGCCACTCCTGCCGGAATAGGATACGAGCTTGTTTGGTCTCATTGTGCTATTGACAATATAAAACACGCTTTGGTCGTTTTGTGATATATCAAAATCAGGGCTTTTGTGGAAATTCAAAGCTACGATAGCGAATAGACATGTTCACCTCTCAGAATTTGAGAAACACGAAAAGCCGAAGGCTTGTCATTGATTATTGATCGAGAGGAGCTGGTCCAGGGCAGCGGCTCACAGTGAATCAAAGACATCTAGCTTGCGTCCTTGAACATAGATACACGGGGTGAGGAAATTAGCATTCATGAGTCTTTGCTTCATCCGATAAGGACGCGTATCGGCTGAACTCGGACCGTCTGGGAGTTATAGAAGGATTAGGACATTGGCTCCCCGTGACCCTGTGAAGTTTAGGTCTGAACATTTTGCGACCGTAACTTCTTACGTTGTTGTGAATCTGCTTCCACGCACATCGTTTTAACCCGACAAACATCTGGCCGTGATATAAATGGCGTGCGCCCATCCGTGCGAGGGCTGAGGCGTGCGAGAGGGCGACTACTGTGCGACTTCATGGTACACACGTAATGGCAACAGTTACATTAGCCTTTTTAATTATGCAACTATATGAAAGAACGAATAATAACGAGTCACGCAGTTGAGAACTACTCTGCGTGCACGGCGACGTGTGTCCGACACAACAACACACGCGTATTGTATTCAGTGTTATGTTATAGCCTATTGTCAAATTTGATTGATTCGTTTGAGATATTTAATGTATTTGGTTTGTTTCAGATGTAACACACAATTATATCCGCGATGATTAATTCAGTTTGACGTTCAATATTCCCCCTTTTAGCTTCCTAATCTCAATAGCTCATTGAGAGCCGATTTATTTCAGATTAGTCTTGTTTGCACGTTGGACAATGTTTCACGCATATTTCCCCGAGTGCCGCAAGATGTCCTTGATATTAGGAGAAAAAGTTGAATATCAATATCAGCGATTTAATAGTGTGAAATATTCTCAAATGTCTTTAGAACAAGACTAACCTGAAAGAAATCTGTCCTTTTTCAATGAGCTATTTTGTTTTGCAAGCGAATATATATAATAACGACTCAAGCTGTTGAGAACTGCATACTGTGCGTGCTTTTGTCTTAGACACAAGAACGTACCGAATGTACAATGAGAGACATTCGTTTGAAAGATTAATATATTTGCTATACTTTATTATATATTATATATAATATATAGACAGAACACACAGTTATATTTCACATTGGTGAAATATCATGATTTCCTTCGCTTCCAGCGAAGCACTTCTATCTGGCGATGCTGGGTTTGGATGACCGTTCTGCGGACCACGGTTCGCAGAACCACAGGCTTCTTCACCGTCGCCTTCGTGGGCATTTCATCTCGTGTCTTTTTTATCTCGCGCGGATGGAGGCTTGCGTCTTTTCACTCTCACGGATGGGCACTCGCGTCATTTGTCCTGCGAGTCGTTTTTCACACAGGTTGGGGTGGATCCAGTATAAATGTCCCAGTGAAGTAGCAGTGGCTATGAATCAATAGGCAGTCTATTCGTATACAAAGGACCTTTAACCTTCAACATTTTTCAATCAAAAATGTGTCATCAAATATCTATAGCTTATATGCATTTCAAGTTGGGAAATACTGGTTTAGAACTTTAAGATTTTAACTGTTGTTGTTATTGTTATTTGGAGTTCTTGGTCTTTGATTCGCTAACTACTGATCGTCTTCCTCAGAGTTCAGGCTGAACGAGCTTTGAAACATCTTGTTTATTTCCTTATCTTTACTTAACCAGATGAAATATACTGTGAGTTAAGGGAGATTTTCTTGACAGGCAGCTTACCTTAGCTTGAGGTGTGATAGGACAGGCTAGGAGTTAGCATGTTGCTAAAGAGCTGGAACAATGGAGACAGAAACCTCGCTGGATTGTCAGCGATGGCAGATAATAATGATGTTTTTGCAGTTTAACAGAAGCTAGAATAGAAAAGTATAGAAGTTGGCTTTTAGCAACTTCCGCCCAATGGGGGGAGTACATTAAATCAATCTAACAGCATTGGAGATTTCTCCTCACATCACCGCTGAACGCCATTAAATATCTTCCACTTATTTCCTGCCAGCAGTAATCGGTGGTCTGCCCTGACGGAGGTGGCAGTGATTGTTATAGAAGAGAGAGAGAGGGCTAATGACACTGCATCTGTACCTGGTAGTACTTAGGGCTGAGCTGGAGGAAAGGCTAAGTAAAGTACACCATTGAAATATCACTAAACTACACCATTCAACTTCTCATTCACTAAACTTCACCATTCATATCTCCATGGGTTAGGGCCTGGTGTATTTGAGGACGCTAGTTGATTGCTCAAGGGTTCTTAGGCAGTAGGAGTTTGAGTTCGTGGAAAGGACCCTAAACAGTTTCCTCAGTGCTAATTTCACTGCCGTTTCCCATAAGATGGAAAACGTTGCATCTGGTCTAGTTTGGTCTGGTCTGGTCTTGTCCACTCATTTATCCAAATCTTCACCCACTGGATTCTTGCTGCTTTTTTTAATATTATTTCAATATTATCTTTAATATTTATCTTAATGGCTATAGAAATTATTGCACACAGATGATCATTTTTCAGGATTATAGAAATCATATTTATAATATTGTGTGGACAATTTGCAGAGGTAGAACCTATTTATTAGGGTGTATGTCGGGTTGTAATGATGGCGATTTGATTAAAATGTAAATCTGCCAGGACCTAATTATATATTTGCTATATATAGGGCTATATATATAAACTAACTTGATGATAGTGTACACAACATATGTCCATCACATTGCATTACAAATACATAACTTTGGATAGAATATTATTTGTAAAATCATTTAAATTGAATTGAAAATCTAATCTAAAGACCTCTGATGATTTAACCTTATTTGTTCAGATACGACCAATGGCAGTAGATCTATAAAATCTAGAAAGTATACAGGAAGTGATGTAAGACAGGAAGGAAGATCAGGAAGTCAAGCTTCTTTTTTTCTGCCTGCTACATAAGACATACCTTTCCCCATTTTCACTTTCCCTTCCTGACATTTAAGATCTCCCGGTGCTTCAAAGCAATTTGGGATTTGAAAAGGTGACATCGTACAATATCACTCACTGTGAAGTCCTATGATGCAGTTTTCAGCCCAGTTTACATATTGTAGTTTGAAGAACACATTACAACAATTTACTCACACCTCCCCCCACTTCACATGTAGGGGCCAGAGGGGCCAGAGAGTTAAAACTGTACATATTGACTAGGTCTCACTGAAGACTAGTGGTTTACAGTGGTTTGAGTATGACGTAGATGTCTTTGTGGAAACCTAAATGGTAGAAAGGCCCTTAAAAGAGAAGCGAAGGGACATTTGTTGCTTTTTTCACATTATAGCAAGATTTTACATGGGCTTTTATGAACTATGTGTGGAGTTGAGTTGTCTGTCTACATTAAAACCTTATTTATCCAACTTATATACTTTATATACTCCTCACCGAGAGCAATGGGTCCCCTGAACTTAAGACCAGACTCTTGTGGGTTCAGACATGGGATGAACTGGATCTAAACGAAACTGTCTTTATGTTGGTTTGGTTTGTCTGACTGCAGGAATCAAAGGGAAGGAGCTAGACTTGGTAACTATGGTTACTTAAGGTGATGTCTCCAACATTGGTGCCATTTTGTACCAATAACTGCTCCAACCGCACCAAAATTAACTTTTCACAGGAATACAATACAAGGGGTAGGCTAGTGGTTTAGTCCTTTTGATTCCAGGCAGAGAAATTAAATCAATCACAACAAAATAATTTAAAAAAAAGGTTTCTGGGTGGGTTAGCTACATGCTAAGCTAACCCTGGTTAGCACCTTGCATTAGCTTCCACCATGGAGGTTCTATTGAGGGCTTTTGTCCCAAGTCTGGTGGTGCGGTTCTGGGTTTGGACAACAGTGAGTTGCCTTTATTGGCAGAGTTAACCATGCAAATCCAGAGTCTATAAAACAACCAGACAACTCCCACCATCACCATGGATGGATTCACTTTATTACAGTCACTTCAGAAAATGATGAGCATTCACACCCGTGAAATGGCTCATTTAATTTCCTTATTATATAGCTTTGTTTTCTACTTCCAGAAGCAGTTTAAACTTGGTTTGTCATCACATAATGTTGACTGCTGCTGAGCTACTACTCAAAAGAGTTTAGCTGCCAATCCCTACATTTCCTTTGGAGCTTCTTGTTGCTACTCGCTAACAGCTAGCTAGTTATGCTATGTCCACCAATTATAGGAGCTATGTGACTTACTTTAGTAGTTAGGAAAAAGTGATACTAAAGTGATTATTCTGTCACTCCTTAAAACATAGGATAAATTCATTTTTTTCTATTTTCAAAGGTTAAAAACGATCTCTGGTGAGTGTTTAGTTGGGTTTGATGTTTTGGTTTTGCGTGGTTAAGTCTCCCTTTAACTTGTTGTTGCCTTTAATTTCTAACAATCTTTCTTCTTACGAGAAAAACTAGCTGAGGAAACAAAACATATCAAGGTAGAGAGAAGAGACTTTTCACATATTTATCAACGTTCTTTGGATAATACTACAACTACTATGATGTGTGGGAGGGTTATATCTGATATAGCTTTAAGCGAAGATTTGGGTCACTTTTGGTTTTGTTATTAAAAAATATGCTTTCTGTATATATCATGCATTTTGTTTGGATTTTGGGTTTTTTGAATAAGTGGGTTATTAAAAAAAAGAATTATATATAAAAAAAAATCAAGAAATTAAAAAATCTACCTGTGCTCACTTCTATACACGCAAAACAGTGCACCGTTTTGCTGTCGGTACATTTGTTATTTTTTACCTGCTTTTGTTTTTTATTTATTTGTTTGCTTTTTATAAAAAAAAAAAACCTCAAGAGTCATGTAAATAGACGAAAAACTTTGTATTTTTATTTATCTTCATCGTTTACGCAGCATAAAACTTGCTTAAAACGTTACAGCAGTGCTTATACTGAGGCATGTTCAAGTTGACACTTCAGAGGACTTGTCAAACACAGGTTTATTTATAACAGAAAAAAAACTTTATTACTTCTTAAAAGGTTACTTAAGTGGTTTTATTTGTCACGCCAGATATCTACAGATCACACTGCGTCATGTTAATGAACTGTCAATAAAAAGTCAAAGCATCAGTGTCTATATACGTGCTTGTCAATACACTTCATTCAGCTCCAGCATTCTGTATATTTATTAGGTAGGACGACTTTAGGATTCATATAGAGTACAAATCAAATCTCTAAATAATGAACTCATATCTTAGAAACTTCCTTTTCCATCGTAATATTCCCCAAATCTGGTTTCCGATATGTTGCAAGCGTTTGTCTCCCAGAAATATACTTTTTAAATAACAGAAGAAATATTGCTAAATCTCTACTATAATAAATCATATCGGTTTACCAAGGTGAATTACAGGGGAAAGTGGGACCCCAGGAACACACCCAGAACATAAACAACAGCATCGATTCCAGACAAATGGTTTTGGGCAGTTGGGTGATTAATATCTAGCTTGAAACACAATGAGGCACAAATAAAGAAATCTATCCTATCTTCATTTAAATGTAATCTGTCTTTATTTAAATGTAATCTATCCTATCTTTGTTTTAATTACTGCGGTGGGTAAGATTAAAACCTTTTCATTCACTCTGTCGAACTTGCTCTTATTTAGAGTGACAGACTGGAGCTAACGTTATTAGCAGTGCTAATGTTAGCCTTTAGCTTAGGGTAAGGTCATTACTATTTTACTATTCAGTTATTTAGCTTTTATCCAAAGCCACTTACAGTGAATTCAGATACATTAGATTATGTTCAGAATTCAGATTACATTATACAAAGAGCAGGTAGGGGTTATGGCATCTTTTTCAAGGATGCCTACAGGCTAGACTGGGGACATTGGGGGTCGAAACCATTTGGTTGGAAGTTGAACACCCTAACCACTACACTATCCTACTTTAGTTGTAGAATGCCATATATATGCCATCATATATTTTACTTGAATAGTTCATATCTTAAAATTAGTTAAATCCAATAAGAAAATACTTAAAGGTGCTTAAAGGTAAGAATTAAGAGCTACTATTTGAGTGTGTTACTTGTTAGAATGGCATAGCCATCCGTCAGCTAGTGAGTGAGTAAAATGCACTGTGAGAATATCTGTCTCCATATGATGAGCCAATTTAGATTTTAGACCACTCTCTGCTCATTTCTGACCAATCAGAGCTTCTGTGATGTCTTCGGAGAATCCATCTTGCCTGTCAATCACAGATGCATGAAATGCAACACTTCTCAATGTCCGAGAAGTGTAGGGAGGGAGGGAGCAGATGGTTTTTTTAGATGTTTAGTTTCGAAATTTGGCTCTCTTGGGCTCTGTTCTGCTCTCTCTCTCTCTTTACAGCTCCCGAATCATACCTACAGCACCTCTAATGCTACTTCTCTCCAAGCCAACATCCTTTTCTACATTTCCTGTGCACTCTGAGGTTGCATGACATTATATAATATTCAACTCCTCGCACAACACAGCTCCTTCTTCAAAAAAACAGGACAAAACAGCTCCAGCTCCTCTAGAGGAACGTTGTGAACTGCAGCCAGAGCTCAGAACAACTGTCTAGACGTTGGGCGTCCAGAACAGGACCCAGAGCAGCAGTGGAAGTAGCCCCATATGTGCCCCCACGCTCCGTAATACACTACACCACAGGCTCCCATTACCAAACTAAAGTGGTCTGTTTAACTACTTAAAAACGTTAACTACTTTTTAACTATTGGGAAGTTTTAACTAATTCCCATTGTTGTATCGGATGTTGAATTTGATACTACTCGCACATGCAGTTGTCCTTAATAAATCTGCAAAAATACTTTGTTCATCCGTTACGAAACAAACTTTATAATCCACTTCTTGTGTCGCTTTGTCAGTTGTTTACATGTCCTCCATGGTTTATTCACCTTGGAACCAAGATGGCTGCTAGGTGAAGAAGGCCCATTAAACTGGTTAAACGGCTGGTGGGTGTGCACAAACTCAGTACCAGTTGGTGCATGAGATCATGAAACTCATGTCGTCCACCTTCCTGTTTCCCAGCATGCACTGGGGAAGCTCCCCTGGGCTGTCTGTGTCTGAAGGAGGGATGGAGAGAGAGAGAGATAGAAGGATGTTATTTCCATGCATTATGTAGGGCTGTGTTTGTAGCGTGTTGAGCTTCTGGTGTCGTGTTTCCAGAAGATTTGTTAGCCACGATGCTTATCACCTTGGGGTGTACTAGTGTGTGTGAGTGTGTGTGAGAGAGAGAGAGAGAGAGAGAGAGAGAGAGAGAGAGAGAGAGAGAGAGAGAGAGAGAGAGAGCATGCATACTGTATATACGTCACAATACAACTAACACTAAAACATAAACAAAACATTAATAAAAGTCAACAAAGTCAGGTGATCACTCACCTGTCACACCTGGAGGGGGGGCAGGGTCTGAGCTCTGGCTGCTCTGGGAGTCCAGGGGCTGGTTGCTAGGAGACCTGCCCTCTCCACCCTCCTTCTTCTCTTCCTTTCCTCCCTCCTTCCTCCTCTCTGCTCCTCCCTTCTCCTCCTCTGGCAGGCCTATCCTCCTCTCCTGGATTCTCTGTTCGTCATCCATGGCGACGCACTTAAGACACGCCCCTTTTACACCTGGGGAAACACACCTGTAAAAAAGAATATACTGTTATATTATCGCTATTTACTATTTAGTCATTTAGCAGACACTTATATCCATAACTGTATCCATAACTGAGTGAATTCAGATACATGTCATTAATGAGCAGGTAGGGGCTAGACATCTTCCTTAAGGATGCCTACAGGTAGACTGCAGATATTTGAGATTGAAGCCAGTACCTTTAGACTTACAACAAACACACTGTGTTTTCATGCATTTAATTCATTAAGTGATTTTAAACACTATCTCGCCTGCAGCAAATACAATTAAAAAAACACAATGCATTTACATAATTGCTATTTTTATACAATTGTTGTTTTCATTATTGTTGCTATAATGGATGAGATAGAGGGAGCAGGCAGAGGAGGAGAGGGCAAAGAGAAGAGGAAAGGGGAGAGAAAGAAGTTAGAGAGGAGAGCTGAGGAGAAGGGGCAGATAGAGGAGAAGAGAGGGAGGAGGAGCAGATAGAGGAGAGTGAGGAGGGAGGAGGAGCAGATAGAGGAGAAGAGAGGGAGGAGGAGCAGATAGAGGAGAGTGAGGAGGGAGGAGGAGCAGATAGAGGAGAGTGAGGAGTGAGGAGGGAGGAGGAGCAGATAGAGGAGAGTGAGGAGTGAGGAGGGAGGAGGAGCAGATAGAGGAGAAGAGAGGGAGGAGGAGCAGATAGAGGAGAAGAGAGGGAGGAGGAGCAGATAGAGGAGAGTGAGGAGGGAGGAGGAGCAGATAGAGGAGAGTGAGGAGGGAGGAGGAGCAGATAGAGGAGAAGAGAGGGAGGCGAGATGAGGTGGAAGCAAAGGCAGACAGATAGTGGGAGAAAGAGTGAGTGAGATAGTGAAAGAGAGAGAGAGAGCAGGGAGATTGATTGAGTGAGTAACTGAATAGGTTTGTGTGTATGTGTGTGTGTGCGTGCGTGTGTGTGAGTGAGAGAGAGAGAGAGAGACAACATCCTCTCGGCTCATCATCACG
>OMNR01098451.1:0-25457 GCA_900303205.1 Mora moro
CGGCGGCTACTGGACGTGCGCCGTCGGGGTCGGGGGTTCCAGTATCTTGTGGACTGGGAGGGATATGGTCCCGAGGAGCGCTCATGGGTTCCCCGTGCCCAAATATTGGACCCTTCTCTGATCCGGGAGTTCAATCGAGAGCACCCAACCGGCTCCAGGCGTACGCCAGGTGGCGTCCGTAGAGGGGGGGGTACTGTCATGCCCTCCACCTCTGCTCCCTAGCAGTCTCCCCCTGGCTGTCTCCACGTTTTACCCCCGGTCCTGTCTTTTGCTTGCTCCTGTTCCATGTTTTGTATGTCTCCCTGTGTGTTTGCTCCCACACCTGTTCCCCATTTCCCTAATCACACCCCTCAGTATATCAACCCCGATCTGCAACCACTCGTTGCCAGATCGTCTACTTGACTCCCTAATGGTTACCTATTGCTACAAGCTCCTTCGTCTTCGCCGATATCGACCCCTGCCTGTACCTCGACGACCTCTCCTGCCTTGCCCCTCGCCTGGACCTCGACGACCTCTCCTGCCTTGCCCTTCGCCCGGACCTCGACGACCTCTCCTGCCTAGCCCCTCGCCCGGATCTCGACGACCTCTCCTGCCCACCATTCGGCCCCTACTCCCAACTCCCCTTTACCCTCCAGAACTGGTCCCTGTGTTCCGCGCTTGGGTCTTGTACACGGTCGCAACAGATGTCAACAGAACAAGTTTCAAGCACTCATAATTGTTAACCCAATTAGCAGATAGCTAGGGTAAGATGCTACACGATGCTAAGTACTATTTGTGCCAGGGCATACGAACATACAAGTTGCGTAAGAGTTTTATTTATAAATTTATTTTTGTCTCTGTCTTGTGTTTTGCTGCAAGAGGTGTGGATAAGTAAACGTGGTTAAAGTGACAATGTGTAAGATTTGTGCCTCTATCCGTTGCTAACATTTACTCGGCAGAAAAACAAAACAAAACATTGCAACCACTTTTTGTCTTAACATGGCCCCTCCCACTCACTCACTAACAACCATCAGTCAACACGCTGGAGACGTGTCACAATGATTATATAATATTAGCCTCATGTACACATCGGTGTGTTTTGAATGTATAAGGATGTTTGTTTTTTGATGTATACAGTATAGCCTACTGTATGTCAATGGATCTTTGTGGATATATCTTTTTTAGTAATAAACTTGTTTTTTCAAACAGATTTTGTGTTTGCTTCTTATTTTGTGATTCACACCCTTAAACTTCACTAGTTTAAGTAATACAGGAAGTCTCTGAAACTGACTTTTTCTTCTTGGGGAAGACCCCCAGACCCCCCGGGGTGGTTTCAGAAAATCTCCCAATTTCTGAGGGCTCAAGGTTGGCCAGTATGGCTGTGACAGTTCTTTTCTCTCCACCTCTTATTCATCAATATTAATCCTGTTTTACCCCTCTTTTGTCATTTGGTTTCTTATTCATGCACAAGTTATTTTTGCTGGGCATGTAGTTAGCTCTGCCAAAGCAAGAGGGCAACTAGTGCCGTGTGGTAGCATAGTGTGCTAGCATAGTGTGGTTCATAGTGTGGTAGCATAGTGTGGTAGCATAGTGAGGTAGCATAGTGTGGTTCATAGTGTGGTAGCATAGTGTGGTAGCATAGTGTGGTTCATAGTGTGGTAGCATAGTGTGGTAGCATAGTGTGGTAGCATAGTGAGGTAGCATAGTGTGGTTCATAGTGTGGTAGCATAGTGTGGTTCATAGTGTGGTAGCATAGTGTGCTAGCATAGTGTGGTGGGGTAGCTAGTGTCTGTCATTTCATACTCCTTTACACAGGGACACGCCCCCTGGAGGAACTACAGCTAAAGTTTGAATTTTACTCTCAAAATACAATATATCAGGTATAGGATGAAATTAGTTAAACGTATGGGATTGTTGCTATTTGTAGCTATCAGCATGCACTACAGATACAGTATGTCTAGATGAGTTTACTTCAAAATACTAATAATAATAATAATAATAATAATAATAATAATAATAATAATAATAACAAATATATATATATTGGTAAATGTTACAGATTGTCACTTAAAATGATTGTTGAAAATAGAAAATTGATCTATTTCAATAGTTTCCATTTCATTATATTAAACAAATATCCCAAAAGGTGCATATCATGCATATCTTACTCACCAGCCACTGTTCTCCATCACTGCCCATATGAAAACTACACTGTCTTTCAGTGAAATGTAAAATGCAACATAAAAACCTTATTGAGGTCTATAGTTACAGCATGTGAGCAGATCTGGAATCTGTCTCTGTGTGCTTTGAGCTTAAACCTCCAGATTATCCCTCTGATTACCTATTGTGTGTCCAAATGTTATAGTAAGCTAGAAAAGAAGCACACACCGAATCGCCTTCGGACAAAGGATACATTGGTCTATCCTACAAGAAAGTGCATTGGGAGGTTTTCACTACTTACAGTCAGCATATCATCGCACTTCATGTCTGGCGACTCTCCGTCTTCACTCTTGTTGTAGAACTTTCGGAAAAAGTTGAAGGCCACCACTGTGTAGAGATAAACGACCACTGCAAGTAGGCCGACTGTCAAAACCAGCTACAGAGAGAGAATCAGAAACAGCCGTGTTAAAACTAGGGCTGGGAATCAATAAGACATGTTTAACAAATCAACTATTTGCTGTACTTAATCACAATGAATTTGTTTCTGTAAACAGACTATCCTGGGAACTGTAATTAACAATAATTTCCACAAAATAAATTATATGCAGCAACATTATTAACAACAACTAAATATTTAAGATTTAAAGCAATATTTCACCCATTTTGCATATTTGGCTTAAACTCCTAGCCTTGTGAGACCAGTCTGATCTCTGAGTTCCCATTCTGTTTATCTCTGCAGATCAGTCTGGCCTCAATCCCGTTGAAAGCCTTTTCTAAAAATGTAAAAAGGATACGACAAATCAGCGCTCGGGGAGGGAGTTTCAGTTGATGACAAGGAGTGCCACAGTCTGCCGAATTATAAAAATAATGGTGGTGCCCAAGGAAAGCGCAACAATCTACAGAGAAATCAAAACTGTTTATCCGAAATAGACTGAATATCGACGATTAACAGAAATCCGCCCGGATGGGTTTTCTCAGAGAAGATGTTTTTACTTTACTTCCAACTGGATTCGGCAAGAGCAAAGAGAGCACCAGCGTCACTCTGATTGGCTGGAATTTTGATTTGGAATTCTGAATGGTCTCACAAGGCTATTAAAATCAACTTCCCCATCATCAAATACATGCAAAAAGTTAATCAAAATCAAATCAAATCAATTTATTTGTCCCAAGGTGCAATTTGCGGAGGCACGTAGAGTAGTACGGTTAGCAAGTAAGTTTGGATTTTTACAAGTAGCAAGTAGGATTTTATTCACAGTGAAACTGTGGATACCTATTGTTATTCTAGGGATTCTTAATATTACGGATTGGTAACGCCTATTAACCTGACGCACCAGATGTTTTGTAACACAGAACCACCTCGAAAGACGTCCTTGGAAACTGTTTGGAAAGGGCAGGCATTTTCAAAAAAATACTTGGCAGGTGATTGGATGAATCATCTGTCTATCACCATCCATCACGGACAAACTTCAACCAATCAGATCAACGAGCCATATGGCGTAGTAGAGCAAAAACAGCTTTTCCATAGAGAAAAGCCTTCCTTGTCTGCTCTTCTTTCAATGAAGAAATACTCTCCAGTTCAGATAGGACTGATGCTACAGCAGCATCTACACTAACCTTTTTAGGAGTGGCCATTGTTGTTTTAGCCGCCATTGTTCCCCGACAGCATTTCTCGCTGTCGGGCACACCTAAACCACACCCATAGCTGCCACTAGTAGTAGTTCCTTATAGGATGCTGATTGGTCCAAACTACTGTTGTTAGGCCACAAGTGCATAACTTGAAGCCTGACAAGATGGATTCTCGCATGATTATTATCTCGTGAATGCAGCTGCCTGGCAAGGTTAAACGCCTATAGCTCAGCCCCTGATCGCTCAAAAGTTTTCAAATTTGTCAACGACATATGTATTCCCGGTAAGCAGATCTCCAAACATGTTGGTACCACTTCGGCCATAGGGGGACGCTATCATTTGTGGTAAAAGTTAAATGCTCAGCCCGCTGCCCCGATCGATGGAAAGTTCTAAAACTTGGTATATAGGCCTTATGTGACATGCTGAACATTTTTGCCTCTGGGACCCATAAGGTCCATCCCACGAGTCTAAAGGACACCAACTTTGGTACACATGCTCTATGGTTGTGCCTGATTAAAATTGTTATGAGTTATGCGGAAATCCCATTATTTACATGAGTGAACAGTTTCAGTCCACTTCAGAAGGTGCCATACAGTGTACATACAGGACATCACACATAAATGTGCCAAGTTTGGGGTCGATGGCTTAATTGGTCCAAATGACACCAAATTTGGTAAAGATGCTCTATGGACGTGCCTGACTGAACCTTCGAAACAAGTACAAAGAATTACCAAAATGTTGTGTCCCTTCATGTAGTTTGACCCCAGCCCGTTTTGATCCTTCATTCACTTGCATTGAGCAGCTAAAAACATTTTTGAAGATCGAATTTTCAACTATTCTTAATATTATGACATGCATATATATTTTATAGTCTGTGGTCTGCATTTGTTTTCATTTCGCATTGTTTATTTTCCTAAAATGTGCATTTTTTGTACGCGAGTAGATCGACCTTTTAACAGGAACACTTTTTCACATTCGGTATGTCAAATGACAATGTAATCCCACAACAAAGAAGTGGTTTAGTAGTTTTACCAGAAACAATATAAGAGTACCTGTTTGCCGTTGTGCGTGACAGAGGACAAGATGGTCCGGAGCGTCTTGAACCCCATGGCGATGTCCAATAGGTGGGCAGCGAAGAAGAAGTTGTTGTAGTGTCCTAGAATAGACATGGTCATATACCACGCGAGATACAGGAAGGACTGCAGACAAATGGGAGGAACAGAAAGGGAGGGAACAGGGGAGGTTCCGGTTAAATTTAACATTAACAGAATAACAATATTTAGTTAAATTCTACTTAAAGAGCAACTTGCAGATCGGCATTCCCCAGTTAATTAATGTGTGGGGAAAGTATGTAGCAAACCGATTAGAAATTAATTTAAAACCATTATTTTTTATTAGAATTACAGCTGGACTTGTTTTTATAATGTAACACGCAACCGACCAAACAACTAACTAATGCACCCTAAATTGCTCCCTCTCAGCACAAAGGTTTGATTAGCGTGCATAGCAGGGTTGGAAATGGCATGTCCATATATCAAACCAAATCATTTCTCATATTTATTATACCATGGGTAGTTCCGACTAAGCAACCTTATTAGACTAGACATTTAGAATGTGATAAGATGAGCATGACAGTACACCTAGCTGTGCTCAAATGAAAAATGCCTCCCCACTATGACTATTACTCCATTGATGAGAACCATAACCTGGCTGTACTAGCTTAAAAACGCATGTGAAATTTGGGGACGTAGTAGCAAATTCTGTCCATGGGAAAAAAACCTCTGCAAATGTCTTACAACAAGATTGAGCCAACAACATGTTTTGTGTTTATATGTGTGGTATTTATTCAGTTTGGGAAATCCCATGATCTCTAAAAAGCATTGGCTCAAGCTGGCTGGCTGACAACAGGGACTAGGAAGCATCTCTGTTGCTAGGTGGTTAACTAGGTCTGTCCTACTTGCTGGTCATGTTGCAACACAACTCCAAGGTCTCACATCTCAGTGTGCTTGAGTGAGTGAACAGGTAAAAAAATATTTTTCGTTATATATTTTCGTTATATTACAATAGTGAACTGTCTATATACTGATTGAGGCAAGTTATTAATCCATTCATTGATCTATTTGTTCTCCATCCCTGTACACAACTCTGTATAAATCCCCAGCCCACATTTGCATTACATTTTGTTACTAAATTGTATTTGTGTGTAGTGATACATACACACTTATGTCGTAGTATTATACAGTGTAATGTGTATACTTACATTATCTGTGAACACAACCCCAAGTTTCCAGATCTGGTATTTCACATCGATGGAGTTCAGCCTGTTACACATAATGAATGGTTAACACATAAAAACAAATATGATCATATTTGAATAAGCTTTAATTATGTTGTTCACAGGAGTGATGGGAACAGTGTTCAGGCAGTTTAATACTGTGTGTGTTTACAACAATATGATCCTCTCTAATGAGCCCAAGGACAAGATATCTGAGGTCTGGGTATTGGTGACTGTTTTCAACATGTCCTATGAGATAACTACAAACAGATGGTTACTGTGACATATACACACATACATACACCACACAAACACAGATAACCACACACATATCTGGACACCACAGACTCAAATAAACCAGTTTCAACCACACCAATCGATGTTTATGGTGTAACGAAGAAGATATAAACAGTAACTTTCTGTAAGACAGGCAGGTTATGCTGCATGTCCGATATTCTCGTGAGTATGTTCAATAAATTGGGATCTTGCTTGTGGTCAACACATGATGAGCATCCAGCAAAGTGTTGGATGCTAGGTTGGGCAGAGGAATAAAGTCAGCCAACAGACAGGAGTTCAATGCTTTTAAGTCATACAATCATGGTGTAGCAATTCTCCTTACATGCCACCTCAGTGGCTTTTCTTGGGTTTATCGCAGAGTTGAAAGTTTGTAGACAGAGCAGATGGTAGATACCGACATGTCAGAGCCCTCCAGTGTGTGTGGTGGAGGCTGGTTTAACAAAGCTGTGATCTGATTGGACACGCTTTGAGAGGTCAGTGTCAAGCGAGAAATGTGGTGAAGGTGGTGAATCTGAGTGGTCTGCTACACCCAGGCTAGTGCCAACGGTAGGTTGGGCTTCAACACTCAACTCCATAGGAATACATTGGCAACACCTAAGCTGAACTCGTGTGTTGACTGCTTCACCACTTTTGGAGGTTCATTTATGGTTTCAGTTTAGGAGAATTTCCACCACGTGTCAGAGAAAATGTTTAACAGTAATTTCAGTTTCTTTCTCAAAAAGGATTCTTACATTCCAACATTTCTCTTCACTATTTTGCTCAAGTAACAAAGAGTAAACTTGCTTATCTTATTTCTCTTTTTATGCATCAAGAAAAAAGCTGTATGGGTGGAAACCTTAACAGATGGTCCCAAAGCCATCCAAGATTCCAAGCAAACCCACGCAGAGTCTGGGCGCACACACAGTCACACAGACTCTTAACATTTTAAAAACCAGCCTATGTAACGTTGGTTCTCGGACTACTCAACAGGGAACCACCCACCCCAGAATTGGAAAGCAAGCGTGCTAACAGCTAAGCTAGAATGACGAATGCATCTATTGGGTTCTGAAGGCATTGGAAGTGAGGTTACCCTTGGAGGACACGTGTCACTCTTGTTACACCTGCACAACTACGTATAGGATACACACACACCCACATATACACACACACACACACACACACACACACACACACACACACACGCTCTTACTTACACAGCAGCCAAGGAGTTGTCTTTCTTGGGTTTCCTCTTCTCATGTGAGTCGCTAAAGTCAAGAGCAGCCCTGTCCATCCCCAACAACTCACTGATCCTGTCGTGACCGTAGAACTCTCCATACTTATCCATCACCTAACAACAACACCAACAAACAGGCCAGATACAGGAGGAATCGTCCTTCCGAATGAAGAATTGTAAAGTTGTTAAGTGTATGACGATGCAAACACTACTAATGTCACCTCCTCATTGTCAGACTTTTTAACCTTTAAAAAATCTTTCAAGGGATATGCAGCTGTACATTAGAAAGGTGAAAAGGTATATAACAAAAAGAAGAACGACAAAAGTCATTGACAAAAAGAGCAATGGATAAGATCCTGAAAATGTAGGAAGAGAATGAAATACCAAAGTAGAATTATCTCACCATCATACAAAACTACAAAATACAGATTTAGTAAAAACAGCCATTATATTTGGATGGCACACAGAGCTTGACATACACCTGCTGGCCCCTGTTACTTACGAGGGTCATTACCTACAACGTCTTTAATGGATCTGAACATTGATGCTTAATGGTGAATAAAAAAAGTAACAAGTTAGTCTAGTCTAGTCTTAACAAGTTAAGAAATGTTTAGCAGAATTACCTATTATCTATATAATTGACCTACCTTTCTCTTCACAAATTTGTCCCAATAGTTGTTTGGAAAAGATCTGAAAACAAGAAGGACCTTAATAATTACATAATAATTATATATAGAACACACCACAACCCTTCATAGATAGCGACCTTTTTTTATGGATTTCAATTTTGAAATTATTGTTCTATTAATAAATGCAATTATTACACCAACCAAAATGTATCTGAATTCTATAATAATATAATTCACACACACACAAACAGTGTGTAAATATCAATGCATCTCAGCATCTCTGAGTGTGCTCCGTGCCTCCTGCCCTCCACATACACCCCATGTCTCGTGAAGCTTACTGTGTGTTGATGACCAGTCTGTCCCACTGTCCCTTAATGTCGTCCTCGGATGGCTGCTCTGTGATATAGAGGCCATCAAACTCCAGCTTTCGGGCCACCTCCTTCTCACGCTTGAAGATCACCAACGGCACCTGAGTTGTACATATTCAGTTACACAGTCTGAAAATCATTAAAGGTCCTGTAGGTATGGTTTAAGAGCTATACCTTGAGTGTAATTAGTTAGAGATGCCATAGCCATCCGTCAGCTACTGAGCTAATGCGCTGTGAGAATATCTGTTCTGAGTTGACTGCGCCTGCCTCTGTATGAGACTATTTAGATCTTACAGCACTCCTGGCTCATTTCTGACCGATCAGGGCATCTCTTCCCTGATTGGTTTGGGGAATACATTTTGCCTGTTAATCACAGGTGTGTGAAATGCAACACTTCTCTATGGCACAGAACTGTAGCGAGGGAGCAGAGAGGGAGGGGACGGTTTATTGTTGTTTAGTTTCAACATCTTGTTCTCTTCTGTTCTTTTCCACTCTCTCTCGAATCTTACCTACAGAAGTTTTAAAGCAGTATATCAAATTATGACATTCTCTATAAACAATGTTTTTTGCAATTTTTTTCACATCAAATCTAACATATTTTTAAATTAGAAATCAAACACAATTGTAAATTGTAAAAAAACAATTATTTGACCTTAAATTACCTAAAATTGCTTTTAATGTCTAACCCTCCTCACCTGTTACTCCTTCTGCTACCTAATTTGTATGCTTTGAAATGTTGAAATGCTCAACTTTTCTATTCTATTTTATGCCATTGTAAAGTGTCTTTAGAAAAGTGGTATATAAATAACATGTATTATTATTATTATGATTATTATTATTATAGATGAACACAGTTAGCCTCACACAGACAGACCATATTCACTTGGTCTGGAAAGTCTGCTCTTGAGGGGCGTGGTCTGTCAATCTTACTTGCAGCCGATTGGATGAGCTTCAGCTTTGGATCCCAAGTGCCGTATTTCCCAGTAAACACCATTAGTGAACGTTACCGCTACTGCTTTCATTTAAGTAAACATTTCAAACAGTGGCGGCCGGCCCATAGGGGCATCTGGGGCGACTCCCTGGCTCTGATTGGCTCCCAAAACAAATTTACATACATTTAGTTTTTTATAATTAAACAAAACTTATATTTTGTAACTTAACTTTTAACTTAAAAGTGTTTTTTGTGTGTGGGTGTTACCATTTAATCATACAAAATATAGTGGTTCTACATCAAGTTGAACATCACTGTTGACAGTGCGAAAAATGGAAGCAGCCAACACTTCGGTGCCTGTGCCTCCGACAGCAGTTAAAAATCTGCTTTCGTCTATTTCTTTCGATACTTTTTCTCAGAGAAAAACTTTTGATCAAACAGTTGGGTCCTGATACCCCTGCAATCAAGACAGAGGACCATAGGACAGAGGCACAAACCACACCCGTAACCATTTCTTTGGCTGAATTATTCATCAGTTCTGCACCGACTGGCATGTTCAGAATACCATTCTCTTTAGAAAAATGTGATATATTATTATATTAATTAAGAAATGTCCAAAACGGCACTGCCGGTGTTGTCACCATCTACATCACTCTCCTTGGTTTGCTGATGAAAACCAGAGGTGAGCTCACAAGATTTAGGTTGGCTTCACACACAGTTCCCATTTTATACCATAATGCCCTTAGGAGCCGTGGAGCCCACCTTCAGACAGTAGTATCCGATGATGCAGAAGAAGGAGATGACCGTGTGCATAATGGCCAGGATACGCAGGGTGGGCTCCATGTATCCACTGCTCTCCTCCAGGACAAAGTGCACGGTGACCGGCCTGGGTGCCTCCCGGTCCTCCTCTGCGGTCTGGCCGTCCTCCTCCTCCAGAGTGGACCACTCCAGTCTGGACTGGCTGCTGGAATACAGAACCTCTTTCTGCTCGACCACCGCCGATGACGTGGACACCTGCAGTAGGGAGCAGAGTGTATGGCTCATGTCAGGTCTGGTCTTGTTGTGGAATATTCCTGGACAATACCTGGGTGATCAAACCATCGTAACCGTATCTCCTGGCTTCACTAAAACATCCCAATATAATTTGGCAAAATTACTTTGCTGTGTGGTTATGGTGCATTAGGACATGCGAGACAGACAACATACAAGTACACGACAATGAACATGTGCATGTTAAAAGCAGTGTGAAGTGTCCAAGTCTGATCAAACATGTGGTACAAGGTCCACTAAGTGGTTAAAAACCGTTTAAATGACTAAAATCACAATGAGGAGTGGAGTAGTCTGATGGAGCTGGTTGTAATGGGAGTGACCTGTAACTGCTTCCTGAGGGAGGTGGTTGTAATGGGAGTGACCTGTAACTGCTTCCTGAGGGAGGTGGTTGTAATGGTAGTGACCTGTAACTGCTTCCTGAGGGAGGTGGTTGTAATGGTAGTGACCTGTAACTGCTTCCTGATGGAGGTGGTTGTAATGGTAGTGACCTGTAACTGCTTCCTGATGGAGGTGGTTGTAATGGTAGTGACCTGTAACTGCTTCCTGAGGGAAGGTGGTTGTAATGGTAGTGACCTGTAACTGCTTCCTGAGGGAAGGTGGTTGTAATGGTAGTGACCTGTAACTGCTTCCTGATGGAGGTGTTTGTAATGGTAGTGACCTGTAACTGCTTCCTGATGGAGGTGGTTGTAATGGTAGTGACCTGTAACTGCTTCCTGATGGAGGTGGTTGTAATGGTAGTGACCTGTAACTGCTTCCTGAGGGAAGGTGGTTGTAATGGTAGTGACCTGTAACTGCTTCCTGATGGAGGTGGTTGTAATGGTAGTGACCTGTAACTGCTTCCTGATGGAGGTGGTTGTAATGGTAGTGACCTGTAACTGCTTCCTGATGGAGGTGGTTGTAATGGTAGTGACCTGTAACTGCTTCCTGAGGGAAGGTGGTTGTAATGGTAGTGACCTGTAACTGCTTCCTGATGGAGGTGGTTGTAATGGTGGTGACATTAGGGGTGTGTTGTGTCGGAGGCTATGTGTGATCTATTGTCTGTTTGCTGTGAATGCTGCTGAGTGATTCTTGGTACAGGTGGTAATGTGATGTAATGTGATGATGAAACAGCTGTACAATGCCTGGAGGATGAACTGGTGGACCTGGAGTTGATGTTGTTTCCTCAGGAAGAAGAGGTGTTAAAAGGGAAACTGTTACCTTGTAGAAGAGGAGAATAAAGTTTATCGCGAAGGCCACGAACAGAGCCAGCATTCGCATGTTGTAGAAATTCCTGGCAAAGTAGTTCTGAATGGGAGACACACACAAGGAGTACATTACATTACATTGGAGAACGTCATGATGTTGAACTCACAAGGGAAGGGAGGTGGTGACGATACTTTGGATGGTTTCAAATGTACAATTCCAACATTGCACTGCTGGTTTGTAAGACCTGAGGTGTCTAACCTGTCCGATTAGACACGATCACTTCTAAAGCCCTGCTACATCTATGCTTTGTGTGCTTTGCACTGTTAAAACAATGTAACTCTAGTTCTTCTTTGGGTCGCGTTACAAATATGAACCATATGTTGTTAAGCTCAAATATGCTTCGAGCTTAACAGCAACAGTAATATTAAACAGGCTTACGGTTACAATAAGTGATGTTGGACATCTGAATACATCTGCACACATTAGTGTAGTGCTCATGGGCACCTAACCCACCCAGTTACATGAAGCAGGTACACAGGATGCACATTTATTTAAGTTGAATGTGTTCACAGCATGTGTAAGAGGATCAACAGCAATGTGTATCAATGTGTCAGATATTATTTGTGGTGAAACAATATTGAAGGAGTATTAGATGCTGATTTGAGTGAAGTGGTTAATGGTTTTTAACCATGTGGTTAAAGTAGTTCTTGAACTTGAGGCCACCTACAGCCTGCTAAATACATGTTAAGTGAGTGTCCAGAATAGTTATATATATTTTTTTTTCTTTTTTAAACTATATTGGTTGGATATTTTATTATGTTTTATGAATGGAAACATAAATATTACATGCATGATTCATTAGATCCTTCAAGCATCAGCAGCACTGTGAGGATTGTTTTTATACAATTTTTTTGTTTCAGTTTAGTTTCAGTTTTATCTTTACGGGGTTCTTTGTCGTTTCCATTTCAGTTTTAGTTTGAAAGATCCCATTCTATTTAGCTTCAGTAGCAGTTTCATTTTCTTTCCAGTCCTGTTCCTGGTGCAGTTAAAATCCTTAAAATAAAATATAAATAAAATTAAATAAAATTAAATAAAATTAAATCTGTTCAATAAATGTACTTGTCAAGTGTTTTCATCAAGTGTGTTTTTTTTAACCCAAAAAAATGAAAATGACATATATATATGTATGCAATCCAATTTTGCATGCAGGTGATACACCAATCTTTCCAATAACTTCTTCATTTGGACACATAACTACACCACATCACATGTCTGCAAAAACAAAACAAAACAAATACAAATGTTATACTCAGTAGAAAATGCAGTAGATAGACAAGATAGTTTCGGCATTAAAATGCGTTTTGATATAGCGAGAAATGTGCCTTTTATTTTCATAATCTTCATTCAGTGAATGTAAGTAAAGACATTATTTTCAATTGTCTTTTTATGTCCAATTGAGCAATGCCATACAATAATGTATCACAGTCTTGTGCATATTGTTCTACGGTTACTAAAGTAGGTGTTTGTAAGGAGCTATAATTTACCGTACCGTACCATTTTGCCTGGAATTACATACAGAATGTACAAATTATTTCTTCAAACATAATGAATAAATAGGATAACTCTAAAAAGTGTCCTACCAACAGCTTCCTCTGGTAGGCTATAATCTTCTTCCAGAAGGCAGACTCCTGCAGGTCAGGTTCCTCACACTTGGGAATGTAATTCTGTCTGACTTTCTGTTTAGCCGTCGCCTCTCTTTTCCCCTTGTCCTTCTCTTCATTGTCAGCCCTAAAGCCACAAAGACATATAGAGCTGAAGCAGGTACAGGTGTATTCACGTGGATGGACTGGGAGAGGCTGAAGATCAATATACATACTTTTTGTGTGCTTCAAGAAAAATAATAAGGTGTACATAAAAATCAATACTTTTTTTTTCCTCTTAAAGGCACAATAGGGAGGGAAAGTAAAAACCTAACCCATGTAGTGGTAGTGTTCGAAAGCTGAGCAAGCAACGCATTGAATTTCCCATTGACCATTTTTAGAAAAAAATAATACCAGTGAATTCCGAAATGGACAAAAAGACATTGGGGACCTATTTCAGATAAAGTTATACGTTACCGTCAAAAACATGTGATATCATGTGGTTTTGGTAAAGGTGTGTGTTCAGGAACGTAGGCTAATCGAAATCAACACTAGATATACCCTTCTAAAGGGACGATGTGTAAGCATCAGAAACTCCTTCTCATTACTGACCCCTTTGGCCGCTAATTGAACTGCAGCCTGCTCAAGCTGGTGCATTGAGAGCACTGGAGTGCGAGCTCCGTTGGTTGAGACAATAACGATCATAAACTAATAAACAATGGGTGTGGTGTGAGTGGATATAATGCACATCAAATGTACAAATTAAAAAGTTCTTAAAGAAGATACTTTTTGGTGCTTCTACATTACATCCTTCCTTTTTCCCAGCAAAACTGTCCCAGTTCTACTATTACAGAAATCAGCCCTGAGCTGTTCTACACAACAGAGAGAATCAGGGAAGTTCTCATTTTTTAAGTTAAATTCCAACATGTTCATATATTTTCAATTTAAAGCGATGTATGCATGTAAAATCCTACACGTAGTCCCTTTAACCATGAATAGGAATGCTGAATTTGTTTTGTAATACAGTCTATAATGTAATTTTCTGAAAATCTCTCTATGGGGAAAATTAATGCATTTCACCCGAGAGTTCATCCGAGAGAGAATGTAACCAGCAGGGAGAGCTGTTTCACTTCCCCTCACTATACCCATACCGGGAAATGTTTTTCCACTCATTCTGCTCCGAACGGAACCAATATTATAACGATTCTGTTCTTGTGTTCCACCCCAACATAAAGTTCCCAAACCGGTTTGAACGAGTAAAAAAAAATAAAAATAATTTTAAGCAATCACTTTCAGCGCTTGCCTGCACTGCTCTCCTCTCCAGGCCTAATGGACAATGAATGCAATATAGAAAATAACACTGACATCTCCTGCTTGTTTATAAACATAGACTAGGTACAATATACAAAAATATGATTTCGTTTACGTTTTGGTTCCTTGAACTGGTTCTGGAGGCCTGCTTTTCAGATCAATTTCAGATCAAAAACAAACAGGAATACAAAAAGTCTTAAATTGTATGGGATAAATCATTCAGCCAAGCCCAATCTTACGTCATGAAGAAAATATGACTAAGTACCACAAGAGTGCCTTGACCTTGTCAACACAAAGAGATACGAGTGCAACATTTGACATACCCTGCTTTCTTGGACTCATGACTGGTCTCGGTTGTTCCTTCGTTCTCCTCCAAGCCTGAACTCTTTATCTAGAAGAGAAGACGTGATATTATTGATGCATATTTATTAAAAACCATATCCATTATCAAGATCACGCAGCTGAGGACACTACATATATGTAGCGTTACACTTTACATGTGTTATGTGAGCAGTGAACACAAGACTGACTGGGTAATGAGCAAGAGACGGTTGGAAAGAGAAAATGACATATTGGCTATGGAGATATTAAAAAGGGGAAATAAAGAGATAAGACGAGAGAAGTTGTAGAGAGATGTGGAAATAGAGAGCCATCATGTAACTGGTATAAGCACAGAACGATGGCAAACGTGACGAGTTGACATCTGACATCTGAATCCAGAGCGACAGCTAACTGTCATTGTCACTCACCTGTCTCTGTCTGAGTTCAGGTGAAGGCACCGAGGCGGGGGGAGAGGAGTTGATCAGTTGGGTCAGACTGGCATTTGGATCATGCGCAGTGATCTTGTACTGGCCCCCTTCCCTCCTCAAGTCCAGTCCGAAGATGTCGGATAAAACCTCAGTTTCGCCCGTGTTGACGGCCAGGTCTGCAAGCTCCACCTCGGGGTGGTAGGTGCGGTCTGAGGATTTCTTCTCTGGCTCCGTCCCATCCCCACGCACCACCTCCTCCTGGCTGGGGTCAGGCAGGCTGCCAAGCAACTCTGACACCTAGAGGGAGTCGTGTAGCCATGCAAAATAACATTTCATATCATATATGGTCTAACAATGTACAGCTTGCAGAATATAACAAATGTGTTTTTACGCTATTCATTGCTAAAGTACTAGTAGACGGTATACTTGCCTTCATTGCCTTGCCACCGTTCAGCAGGCTGCCTCCAATCAAACTCTTGAATGTGATTCTGCAGAACCCCCTGGCCACACTGAAGATCACGTAGAGAACGCGAAGCAGCGTTGACCAGTAGAAAGACGCTAGAGTGGTTACCAGGTCCCTCACCGTCATCTTCTTCATCCTCTTCATTTGTTTCTTCACGCTCTTCATTGACAGCACCTGAAAACAAGTAGGGGAATCGGACTGTTTCTGGTAACATTTAAAAGGTGCCGTAGGTATGATTTAAGAGCTATTATCTGAGTGTATTTTTTGAGAAATGCCATAGCCACATAAGTGAAATGCTTTGTTAGAATCAGAATTCTGGTTCTGGTTGTCGTATCTATTGATTGTAATTGCTAATCTACATGACACATCACAATTGTCGTCTTGTGTCTCTTCTTGCCTTCATGATGAGTACGACGTTGTATCGGAGCGCCAGCAGTGCGGTCCGGAGAGTGGCGACGGAGAAAAAGCCTGTCTCAGGGCCATCCTCTTCAGGCCTCTCCTGCTCACTCTCCTCTTTCACCGCCGAACGCTCGCCGATGTCTGACATCTGTGCGGCCAGCTGCATTTCAAAGATGGTGTCCTCGCAGAAGTTGACGAACAGCTCCATCTTTTCTTTCTCGCCGCCCTCATTCACGACGTCGAAGATGAACTGACGCTTGGACTCTTTCACCTGGCGAAGGAGGAGGAGAACAGCAGTATGTGATGCCTATGGGGTGTCAAAAGAATGATGATGAAAAAAGCATGCACGCACACACAAGCAGACACTCACACAGCAGGTCCAGCAGGACTACTCACATCACACCCATCTTGTCTTCTTCACATTGGCTTCCCATCAAGTTCAGGATCCATTTTAAGGTACTTGTTTTTACATATAGAGCCTTGCATGGTCAGGCACCTGTATACATCTCCATCCTTATATCCACATGCTCCATCCTTATATCATCAGTAGGTCCCTTAGGTCCTCTGACCAGGGCTTACTGGTTTTCCCTTGCGCTTGACTGAAAACAAAAGGTGATCGTGTCTTTGGTGGTGGCTCCGACATTGTGGCTCTTCCTATTGTCTTAGTTTTTTGTATTTTAAAGGTCTGTTGTTGCGTATGTTTTATTGTTTGTTTCTTTGTACTGTTTTATGGTCCTATTTTTAGCAATTTTTGCTCTTGTGAAGCACTTTGTGACCTTGATCTGTTAAAGGTACTAAATTAACTTACTTACTTACACACGTGTACACACACAGCCAGAGAAAACACCCGTTTGCAAACAAAGGAACGGATTAGTCTGGACTGACCTGGGGTTTCTCCCACTGCGTTCGACTGGACTCGCTGATCTCGAAGTAGACCCTCTCGATGCGCTTGGCGCTCCCCATGATCTCGATCCTCCCCAGGTATGGCTGGAAGTAGTCGAGCACGCTCTCAGCCAGTGCCAAGAACGTCTGCAGTCGGGTGTCGTGGGGCATATGCTCCGACAGGTTCGTCAGCAGAACGGCAACATTGAAGCCAATGTCCTGAAGAAAGACATTTTAAATCGACCATTGGACTGATCAAGCCCAGTACTGATCAAAGATTTGTGATGAGACGAAACAGCAGTGTGGTTAACTGGTTAGCTGCAGAGCGTCTGAAGCCATTGAATGGCGTCTCAAGAGATTGTCAAATCGCAGTGTGGTTTTAGAACGCATTGAGGGTATTAACATATCTACCCTGCTATTTAAGCATGGCGAATTATGACAATGTAACAAGTGCAGCGTTATCATTAATTTAGTATCTTTCTAGGTGAGGTACAGTCCCTGAAGTTTGTGTTTTGTTTTTGGGTGAGCTGGTGCATCGGCAGCTTCCAGCTGCTGGCATAACATTAGCGTAAGCATGTTGTCTCTGTCACTGCAACAGCCACGGTGGCTTCATGCCGCAGCTCGTTGCAGTGATGTGAACGGCCCAGTTTCAGAACGTTATCTTGTGATTATTTTGCAAGCAGCCACCAGTTGCAAGCAGTCTTGTCACAAATCTTTGAAATCTGAGCTGGGCTTTAGAAATTAGGAATGTTATGGATTGGAGCAACTCATCAGGCAAACCCCGAGCAATATCCAAATTGAAATACCTTGGCCGGCTCATGAAAGCGCTCCACAAACTCCTCGTAGTCCAGAAGTTCGTTTTCGTCCGTCTCTGCGCAGGAGAGGAGGAACTCCGTCTCCGACTGGGTATAGTGCTTGTGGCTCTCCATGGCTTTATGGAAGTCCCTCTTGGAGATGACGCCTGCCGGTGAACACATAAACACATAACCATCTGGCTTTCCCTCCATCAATCTGCAGGGTGCACTGCCTTAGCCTGATAATAATCATACATAATTATGTTACGAATTCATTTTTGGTCCTCCACTACTGTCGGCCTGAATGTAGTTCAAGGGGAGTCGATTTATGGAGATATTGATACTGTATTCGTTTTAGTGAGACCTGTGATTTGTTCTTTTTAAGTAAGTAAAATATTGCTATGCAGTAGCTTTGTGCCTTGTCTAAAACCTGCCTAGTCTAAAACCTGCCTAGTCTAGAACTAGGCAGGATCCACCGCCTTGCCTTTCCCATCCGGATCGTACTCCTTGAAGGCATCCGAGGAGGTCAGGTCTTTGAGTTTGAGGAACATATCAAAGAACTTGAGGATCATCTCGACGTTGTTGGATGATTCCACCAGCATGTCCACCATCTGCTTGCCGATGGTGCCATTCACCACGTTTCCTGAAGGGAGACAATGACAAATACGTGAGAGACGAGATCCATACAGAATTAAGCAATATTACCGTTAATATTACCGGTGTGCTTTACCGGCATCATTGGCAGTGGTTAGGAACGAGGCACACATTATATCATGGTTACCAACAAAATAAGATAAAAAGTCACTCTCAAAATAAAACACTTTTTGTTAGTTGAATCTGTTTCCCTGTAAATATATGGGGTCTGAAGAATACCTGGAAAAACTGTGTTATGGTTCGAGTAATATTCATAGTGATGAGGCATTTTTCATTTCTGGATTTTATCCGTCTCATGCACGCGCAGGTCGAGTATTGACTATCAACGAAGTCACATGTGACCTGGGATGACGTAGCATATATAAGCCCACGTCACCATGAGAGATGTCCCTTGTATCTTCTCGTGGCAGGTGATCCGCGGATGCAGGTTGAATCTAAACAACAAAAAAAAAGAAAGAAAGAAGGTAGCCGGGATGCATCGCTAGAAGCCCTGTAACCGCATGGCTGGAGCTGCGGTTTCATCCTCTAAGGGCTGCGATTAGCAATCACGGCTGGCTAAACATTGCACTGGAATGCGCAGACGCTACACCGGTGTTTTCGCCGGTCATACACCTGAGGGAGGGGCTTTCTGACAGTCAGTGCATGAATTGCAGTTTCATGCCACGGGAGCTGAAACTAGCTTGACTAGCAGAGTTGGAGGGACGGCAGCTGGAAGCACAGCTACCCCCATCTGGTGTCCCTTCCAAGGTGCGGAGTGGGCTGAGACGCCCCCCACCAGAGAGTGCCCCACCTAGGAAGAGAGCCAAGAAAGTGGACTGTCTGGCAGCTAAAGTGAGCACACTAACCTCAGAGGTGGCTGAGATTAAGGAGTTGCTTCTCAACCTTCAGCCAGGCAGGGGAACTGCGACCCGGGAGGACGAGCCGCGCGCTAGGACCCCTACCCCACCAGGATGGGATGAGGACGCCCTGTTTACCAGGGCTTCCTATAGCCAGTTCCATGAAGACAGGCTGGGACAGGGACAAGTAGAAACCTCGCCGACAGGTATGACTCGCTGACAGGTATGGCTGACCCAATCCCCACTTTCAGAGCCAGGTCCGCACTCTCCTGGTGGTTCCGGGGGAGCTGTTTGGCCCAGCAGCGCAGCAGGCCTTGGAGCGGGGAATCCAGGCGAGCCAGACTCAGCAGCAGTTTGCTAGCCTTCGTGGGCCTGCACTTCTACCGAGACAGCGGCCGCCACAGGGTTATGGCACCAGTCGCCCTCGGCTACCAGCACACACCATGCAGTCCTTCGAGCGGCCCGATTACTGCCACCGGGCTCCTGCACGGCCGGCACCTCAGATGCAGAGGGGTCGGGGGTCTGGGTATGGCCCCCCCAGGGACCCAAAGGGCCACAGGGGTAGGCCCTGAGGTCCCCGGGCCGGCCATCGAACGCTTCTCCTGGCAGCACCTCAGCTGCTGAGAAAGCGGCACTTCAGACCCTTGGGTGGTGGCTACGCTTTCTCAAGGGTACAATCTTCAATTCCGATGCCGGCCCCCAGTTTTCAGTGGGATCAGACTGACTTCAGTCAGCAATCCCACAAAGTCCCAGGCACTCAGACAGGAGTTATCCACCCTCCTGGAGAAGGGACTAGAAGGACGAAGGACTAGATCGGCAGACACAGCAAGGTGGGTTTTACTCTGTTTATTTTTTTATCCCAAAAAAAGAGGGTGGGTTTCGCCCCAGACTGGACTTAAGAGGAATGAACAGATTTCTGAAGGTGTTGCCCTTCCGCATGCTGAATACAGCAGATGTGCTCCAAGCTGTGACACGGAAAAGTTGGTTCACATCCAATTGAGGAGGCATACAGGTCAAGAGGGCTGCCTTTACCTCTTAATGTCAGGGCCACTCCACCAGGAGTGTTGCACATTCCACACATTCGCTACGGGGGGTCCCCCTAAGTGAGATTTGCGCTGTGGCCACCTGGGCTACACCATGCACTTTCGTTTTTACAGGGTCAATGTCACTGCCCCCCATGCAGTGGCAGCGGTGGTCTTTCAGGAATCCTTAGGCCGTTCCCGGTGAGGTGGGTTTCCTCGTAACTATGTTGGTATTTGTCATCCAGTGTTAATCACTGTCTCTGGTGGTCAGGAAGAATGAAATAGAACGAGAGTTACAAATGTAACTACGGTGTCACTTGGAACCTTGGCGAGAAGATTGTAGGGACATCTCTCATGGTGACGTGGGCTTATATACGCTACGTCATCCCAGGTCACATGTGACTTTGTTGATAGTAAATACTCAACCTGCACGTGCGCGAGACAGATTACATCCAGTGTTAAGCATCGTCTCTGGTGGTCATCCAGAATTCATAGAACCGTAGTTGTTGTCGTAACTCTTGTTTTGTGGCCTATGTTTGGGTTTGTTTGTTTTTTTCTTAAAAGATTTTAAAGATTTTGCTTTTGGTCCGATGGCTCCGTCCAAACAAAAAAAATCACAGAGCTTAAATTTTTGATGGCGAACACTAGCGTCAACTCACTACCTCACTCCAACGACATCATTCACTTCAACATCATTCATTTTGTGACACTCCCTGTGGAGCACATATAATGGCAAGTTGATGCGGCATTGATGGCAACACAACAGAGTATTTTCAGTGGAACCCTGGGGTTAGAAGACCTACCCTCAAGCATCGAGAGCAGCATGACAACCATGTCTTTCTGGAGGTCCATTAGCTCCTTCAGTAACTCTATCTGACTAGAGTCCTGCAAGGAAACTGAAAACAATCAGAGACCCTGCCCACAGTCTGCCCAGAATATATTCAAACAAATCGGACAATCATCCAAAAAGGGAAAGGGAGGGAAAGTAAAAACCTACCCCATCTAGTGGTAGTGTTACAAAGCTGAGCGAGTAACGCACTGAATTTCTCATTGACCGTGTGTTCAGGAACGTAATCGAAATCAACGCTACATACACCCTTTTAAATAGGAATAAATAGGAATGCTGACTTTCATTTTGCAATACAGCCTATAATCTTGTTTCGTTTTTTAACG
Organism: Mora moro; assembly: GCA_900303205.1. Taxonomy (NCBI): domain Eukaryota; kingdom Metazoa; phylum Chordata; class Actinopteri; order Gadiformes; family Moridae; genus Mora; species Mora moro. The sequence continues at coordinate 21,637 of OMNR01098451.1, forward strand.
TCTATATGGGGAAAAGCAATGCATTTCGCCCGATAGTTTGAACGCAACCAGCATGGGAAGCTGTTTCACTTTCCCTCCCTATTAGTTAGACTGTTAGGGGATAGAATGCAAAATAAATAAAGAATTATTGATATAACTATGCAATATTGTTGTTATATATTGACTGAACCACATACGTTGATATAATATTATAGAAATATTGAGATAATATAATATTGAGAAATTGGAAGAAAATAACTAGGCTTAAAACAAGGTTGGTAGGCTACTTTCTCCTCCTATAGACCTCCTTAATCCTATAATCACAATTGCAGCGTTTAACCCCTACAGCCTTCAAAAACTTGAAGTTCCTTTAACTTTTAAAGGTGCTGTAGGTAAGATTTAAGAGCTATTATTTGTTACAAATAGCATAGCCATCCGTCAGCTATTAGTGAGTGAAATGCTCTGTATCGAGTTGCACCTCTGTCTCTTTATGAGACAATTAAAATTTTAGACCAGTCCCAGTTCATTTCCACTAAGACAGACCAGCACGTCTCTTCCCTGAGGGATTTGAGGAATCCATCTTGCAAGACTCCAAACCTTACGCTTGAACTCACCTGAGACAGTTTCATCTGCATATGAGCAAAGACATGCAGGAAGCCCACCACAGCGTCCCATAGGCGGCTGTGGGCCAGACTTTGCTGGTTTCCTGTGCATGGGCCCTGTATGAAGACACGTCAACATGAACCACACACTCACTTTTCTTACTTCTTTCAGCCAATAGAAATGAAGGAAAAGCTTTCAGGAAGGCGGAACATGTGGCAAGCACTGGTGCCTCACCTACTGCCATCCATCTTGGTTCTAAATGCTAGCTGGGGGGCACCATGCCAACATGTGCCTTTGCATCAACTTTGTTTGTGTATTGATTGATTAAGACTTTGCTATTTTCTACACATTTGAGCAAGTTTAAAAATAGTTATCTCCGTTTCATATAAAAAATTACATTTGTGTGCCTTGCCTGCTTAGCTGGTAATTGGGTGACAGCTCATTTTACTGCCAGCTTTAGCCCATTCCACATTTTTCCAGACTAAAATTCATGGTTTTCAGGACCATGTAAACTATGTAAACTATGTTTTCTCCCATGCCCTAACAATGGTTACATTTCTGGTTTCTATGCATATGCACTCAGTGCAAAAAAGGTAAGACCTTTGCTAAAACTTACAAAAGGTTGAAGGTTAAAATAAACATTTAATATTACATTTTCCTGTTTGATAGACATTTAGCAACAAACATTTTCTTCTACAGTATATTTGATTGTGTAGGTTAAAGGTGATAAAAAAAGCATTTTCGAACTCCCAACATTTGGCCTCATGCAGCAACATCCTCGTAAATTTCTCGTATATTTTCTCTTACTTTTCTGTTACGAGAAAATGCAGGTGTTGTGCCGTGTGCAAACACTCTGGCACATGCCAAGATGGAAAGATGCACCAAAAAGGGACGTAAGAAGAAGTACTTAAGCAGTAATGAAACCGACGTACTGTTAAATCAACTTAAACAAAGTAAACATGTGATTTTCCAAAGCGTCAGTACTGGCGTTACGGGAAAATAAAAAACCGAACGAAAAAGGGTTGACATGAAAATGGACATAATGGAGTGGTCCAGTTTACGATTGAGGAATCGGAATGGATCTGGAGAGGGCGCTTTGATGCATATATGGGTCAGTCTACAGTATGGTAGTGATGTGCAGTCTACAGTATGGCTGCAGTCTACAGTATGGGTGCAGTCTACAGTATGGGTGCAGTCTACAGTATGGGTCCAGTCTACAGTATGGGTGCAGTCTACAGTATGGGTACAGTCTACAGTATGGGTGCAGTCTACAGTATGGGTGCAGTCTACAGTATGGGTGCAGTCTACAGTATGGCTGCAGTCTACAGTATGGGTGCAGTCTACAGTATGGGTGCAGTCTACAGTATGGGTACAGTCTACAGTATGGGTGCAGTCTACAGTATGGGTGCAGTCTACAGTATGGGTGCAGTCTACAGTATGGCTGCAGTCTACAGTATGGGTGCAGTCTACAGTATGGCTGCAGTCTACAGTATGGGTGCTACAGTATGGGTGCAGTCTACAGTATGGGTGCAGTCTACAGTATGGGTGCAGTCTACAGTATGGGTACAGTCTACAGTATGGGTGCAGTCTACAGTATGGGTGCAGTCTACAGTATGGGTGCAGTCTACAGTATGGCTGCAGTCTACAGTATGGCTGCAGTCTACAGCACCAATGATATTTGGGAGTCCAGCTACAGCAAAAAAAATAGATTTCTGTGTGTAGGTTTGGACTGTACGGACATGACATGTACTGCTACAGTCTATGGTACTGGGGCATTAATGCTATGATAGCGTTCAGTGCTGTCGGGAGCGCACGGCTCAAACATGACTTACTCCCAGTTACTCCCAGTTACTCCCAGTGCGCTGACCGCTTGACATGTGGAGGCACTGGGTTTGACCGGTGTGTGTTTCTAAGTTGAGGCTCCAGAGTTTTGCCCAATTCTAAAAGCAGTTCTGCTGCTCTTGGCGATCTGAAACGGATCAAGTATTTCTTTCGCCCACGAATGTAATCCATATAAATTATAATATACTCATTATAATTACTCTAAAACATAATAATCTAAATTTGATTGGGCCTATATGCTATTCTTGCGTTTTTTTATGATCCTCAGATTTAAAACGTATGTTTCCTTGCGTTAGACAACCAATTAGTGAACTGTGGACACGGGATGTTTTCTCGTATCTTGGTACGAGTGCTCTCGTAAAAAAGTACCTACGAGAAAAGCAAAAATACGAAAACATTGGTGAATCCCACAAATGAATGTGTGCGAACAAAATACCAACAAATCGCGGATACGAACAAACACACACACACACACACACACACACACACACACACACACACACACCCTTACCTTTTCTCAATAGACTGATTTCCATCTTTAAAGTGTTCAGGTAAATACATAGAGTGGTCACTCTTCATGGAGACACAGCTGGGTCCAGGGGAGTCTGCTCTCCTGCTGCTCTGGGCTTCAACACAACACACACAGCTTTTCCTCAGACTAATGATGGTGTCATGATATATCACTGCTGAGATCTGAGATGGACAACAGTCACAGACAGCTGGAGATCTTCTTCTTACCTCTTAGCTTTGCTCTGGCAGCCATGTTCCCCAGACAGAGTTTGGTTTTAGAGGTAGGACCCCCCTCCTCTCTCTCCTCATTCATAGTAGACTGGAGACATGGACACAAACACTACCACACATTGTTTCTATGGCCATTCAGCGTTTGTTTATTCACAGCTTTTATATAACCTGCTTATTGCCGGTCACAGGGGGCTGTTGTCTGTCTGTGTTTACTTTGGACGAGAGACAGGATGGTCTTTCCTAGATGCAGATTCATAGACCCTGTCATTCTCAATGAGGGGAAAGATGGAGACGCTGCCCAGACATTTCTAATAACTATTTAATAACAATGTATCATTCCACACAGAACGTCTCTAAAGGCTTCAAATGTGTCTGATCAAGATCAAGTTCACGATGCGGATATCACACCTACTGTTCTCTGTGCTGGCATGACCATATATGGACTTCCTTTGTTGTATGACATCACAACCAGATCTGTGATGAGACGCAGGCCCAGACCCAATACAAGATGACATTTAAAAACCTTCACTAACCAAGAAGGCCGTTTTCCTGACTAATAATAATAATAATAATATTAATCATAATCATACTAATACAAACATAACAACGGTACATTCTATCCTGAGTAACTTTAATGTCACCCAAGGACACTTGTG